>KZ061933.1:0-51354 GCA_002091835.1 Anopheles maculatus | reverse complement strand
AAACAGCAGGATGCCAACGATAGAAGGTATTCTGCGTCTCGAATTCTTCAAGTTTCCTGTTTTTCCATTTGATTCGCTGCAGCAACTAACGAAGCTGACGTGTTCTCGGCTTCCTCGGGCCCATTTCTTCACCTCTTGCTTTTCAGCGCAAACGCACATTTCTATCGTACGATGTTGGGTTGCGTGTAGCGCGAGAGGGAGAGCCGCGCGTTATGCGTACGCTGAAGTGAGAAGGATGACTAGTAGAATGAGACGGGATAACCCCAGCAGCGGATCATCTCACGCGATTTGATCTAAATTACACTGACCCAGTATCGCTTTTTCGCGTAGGTTTCCTCAGCGAATACTCATTTTGTCGTTTTAAAATACACGTTTAGAGTCACTGAATCTGCAAGCGTTTCACAAAAATATCACGCTTGCTGTTGGTGCACAAACTTCCCGCAAAAACAGAACGGTTCCGTGAATTCATCGCCTTATCACAACCCAATACGAAGAGCCGGCTTTTGTGGCAAACATTGCACCGCTTCACGCCCCATTACACTTACCGAGAGCCTTCATGTAGTCATCGAATCCCTCCGACTTCTCCATCTTGTACTTCTTTCCTTCCCAGACGGCCATTGTGGATGTAGATGGTGGTTTTTACACGGGATGTAAAATGCAAGAAGCTTGCGAAATGCACGCGGGTTCGCTGAAGATGAAATGCCGGGAAAACGCGACGTCCGTCTCTCACTGTGTCTGGCACCGAACTTGGCTCTCCCTGCTCAGCAAAGGGCGGTTAAATACGACCAGCCGCAACAGCCGCTGCGTCGGCTGCGTCGGCTCGTAATCGTAAACCGTTCGATAAGCGAGCGCCCTCTAGCGACAACAAGGTGTGGCTCGTGTGTGGTAACGGTAGAAGATAACGCTTCGCGGTGTGTCGGCCCGGTTCAAATGCACGGGTAAAGGCGGTTGTTGTGGGACGGAATCGCTTTGCATCGTCGGCTTTGGGATGGAGATAGACGGATGTTTATCTGTTTCCATCGAACGTGATAACAGGCACGCGACGATTGGGTATGAAATGTGTTCGGTTTTGGTGCATCGCAGAGGATAACAGTTTACAGCCACATAAATGGACTTTGACCAAATGAGTTACGCTGCCGGTAGCTCACGAATTAAGCCTAAAGTTTATTACCGTTTAATTTTAAACAGATTTAAAATCGGCACCACGTTGCATAACATAGAAAAGAGGCTCCGATCGTGCAATAAAGATATATTTAAATCCTAAAGAAAGCAGAATAATGTTTTTTTACAGACAAAATAATGTTTTTATTACACTATTAATGTACAGACACAACGTTACAGCTATATCAGTTGATTTAGAGCTGGTATAGGTAAAACAGACAAAGGTCTGGAATTGAGGAACTAGAAATACCGACTCGCTTAACCACCGATCGAGGCAGTTTAGAGTTTCGAAAAAATCTTCTCATTACTTGCGAATATCGAGAACTTCTGACAAGGAACAGATTCTGGCCATCCAACAGTGTTTTGTGACCATAAAATATACCAGAATTCGTAGAGGAAAGTCGAGGCTTTTTCACCTGGAAACATGGATCAGAGTACACGGATAGACGGTGAATCATATCCTAGACAACATGGACAGATTGATATCCATAACATGCCGGTCTTGTCTCAGCTGAAGTCGTCTGTATAACAATAATTTAGAATGAATAGACTCTCAACTGGGGGCGGCCCGGTGGTACTGCGACAGCGGCGCCGGTCTTAACACGGCAGGACCGGGGTTCAAGTCTCATCTGGGCCGTTCCCCCATAGTGAGGACTGACTATCCAACTATGCGGTAACAATAAGTCTAGTAAGCCAGAAATGGCAGGCATGACCAAGAGGTCGTTAGGCCAAGAAAGAAGAAGAAGAAGAAGACTCTCAACTGAGCCTGGGCCATCTGGGCCATTCCTCCACAGTGAGGACTGACTATCCAACTATGCGGTAACAAAAAGTCTAGTTTAAGTGTTTTAGTGTTTTAGTGTTTAGGTCTAGTTTAGTGTTTTAAGACTGCCATGGCTTAGGTCCACGTTAATTGTTGTAAAGTATACATATTAAGATCAGTATAAATATTGATTATGGTTAATAGTATCGAAAATAATGTTCCTTGTTGAAGTGAACGCAACGCGACACACTAAACTAAAGCTGATGCTACATTTCTTCGTTCGTTTATGCTATTATGGCTTCACAGAAACAAATAACCACAAGCACACTCACCTATAAGCACATTCCGCAAGCAAAACGTCTCACTTATCCGAAACCGAAAGCTCATGAAAAATGAATTCAATCGGATAAAAATACATCCTCCTGTGCATCGATCTCAACCTTCGTGGATGCTTCGGACCAGCAAATGCTAAAAATAAATCGCCCCCCCACAAAATATGTATACATCATATGTATGCCTACCCTCATCTGCCCAACGGTAAAGATGTGCATATTATCGGCTATGCCCTTTGGTTCCTGCAATCGGCCTGGCTGTGGTAAAACGGGGTGACTGTTACCGCTTTATCGATTTTGATTCGGGATCACCTAAAAACGGTTCTAAAGCTCCCACCTGCCAACTCTTCTGTTGCGGTGCCTTCCTGCGCTGGCCGGCATGATGCTGATCCGATAAGAAAATCCGTCCGTGCTCCGGCAGAGGTCGAGAGAGATAAGATAATCGGACTCTCACGCTACCGGTGGATCGATGGAGATGTTTTTCGACTTACGACTTGTGTATTTGTTGCCCATTGGTTGAGCGGCATTCGGCCGGTGCTTTGCTACAAGGTCCTGCCAGCGGCTTTTAAATCGAATAAATGTAATCCCTTGAGACAAACATTGAGTAACAAAAAAAAAAAAACACCCAAGAAGGCTAAACACATCAGTGAGAAGAGTTCCCTGTGATTGTGTTGTTGTTTGTGGCTTTGAAAACGGCATCGTTATGTCCTCGCTTCCACGTGCTTATGATGGCATATCGCAGGCCGTTTCCATTTTTGTATTTGTTTTCGCCAACGGACCATTGCGACCTTGCCAGGGCGTTTGGGATTTAGAAGTTTGTCACTGAAAGAAAAACTTGTAAGCGGCGTTTGATAATGTGGAAATGTAGAAGGGTGGCGTTAACGAATGGAATAAGTAATGCCTTGGCGGAAATATTTTTAACAAATAAAGAAAATATTAGTATTTATGTATGTTTTTTTTTGATTTAGTAGTTTTCATACAAAGACACTTTAAGTACAATTCAAACGGAAGATAATATTGAAGAGATAAGTGAAACCAAATTATCGTGTTGAACAATTCAATATTGGGGCTAGTTTAAACATTACTGAACTTGTCTCATTCTATTTAGATAATTTGTTATGTGATTTTGAATATAAATCAAAGGGATAAGAATATATTTTCTCAACTAACGATCGCTTCGGTTAAATAGTTGATAGCATCACCAGTTACCAACACAAAGTAACGGGTACCAAATCCCCTACGAGACGTTCCGTTTCGTTCGTTGTTCAACCTGATACACAAGTTAAAGATTCCTCCAAGTAGCTCAGAACCTTTTTAGTTTAGTACAAAATATGTGTGCCACAAACAAGTTCTCCTAAGCGTTTTATTTCAGTTGTGAAACATGCAGCAGTTTTGCGTAAAATGAAGTAAAAAAAATCTTTTTTGAAAAGTAGTTTACACTAAAAAAATATGTGTTTATTATATTATGCCATATTCCAAAGAACATGTCAAAATATGGTTAAAAAACATTGTATGGTTTCAATATTTGGAAAACGGTCGATTGAAAAAAATTATAGGATATACTCTGCAATTAAATAACACGTAGTAAACGCCTAAAGGTATGCAAAATTCGTCGTCTGGGGTAACGACTGTTGGTAAAGCGTAGCAAAAAAGAAAGGATAAATTTTTGAATAGTAAATTACACAAATGTATACTTTTGTGAAAATTAATAAAATAGAATAAAAAAATACTAAACCAATCATAGGAAAATGATTTTAAACGGAACATAAACTAACGCGAGCTTGCTAGCTTACGGCATCACCATGGTAACAAGTAGATAATCAAAAGTAGCCATAACTGAACTTGTTGCATGCTTTCAGGGGTAGATTTTTATTTAACATATATTCTAACACAAAACTAATAATCAGCGTCAAATAAACGCACGCATGTCAAGCATTATGACAACATAATTCAAGCGGCAAGGAAAACGGAATGGCAAGAAAGCGTCTTGTGCTAAACACCTTAGAGCAATTTTAGGCAAAGAGTTCTTCTGTGATCATTTGAACGAACTGGCAAAAGGGAGCGTCCTATTCTTGTGTCCTTTATTGTGGTGTTGTTTTCACCACAAAATACTACATACGTTTCTGCGCTTAGCGTGCCAAAGGGGGTACAGAAATGGAAAGGGGTTAAAGGTTGTGGAAGTTTTCGTGGGTACACTAGCAAAACCAAAACAAACAAACAAAAAAACACAACTTTCCACGCCAAACGCTAAAGGTAAGAATAACCCAAAGCTTAACAACTTTACGATGCGGAAAACACTTCTTGCGGACAGTTTTAGAGATGGTTGGTGGAGGAAGGGGAAGGTTTCCAAGTAACCAAAGTGAAGGGAAAAAAATATCATACACCTCCTGTAATCTCCCTCAACCCCCCCACCCTCCCACTCCACGGTCACGAAAGTAAGTAACCCCGTTGATGCTGTGGAGTTGATGCTATAAAACATGTAAACATTGCTTCTGTTCCTGTCTGAAGATGTTCGCTTTCTGAACTGAGCCCTGCGAACGTGTGTGTGTGTGTCCGTACCCCGAATGTCCTTTTGCTTCTGAACTTATCCGAACAACAATCCCTTCAGTGCCCCTAAACTCCCCTTCCGCCCATTACAACAGCCACACACAGTTTCACGCATTCGTGCACCTGCGTGTGTCGTCAACGGAGGTTTCTCTGTGCCTTTTTGCTCCGGCTGTGCCATAGAGCGCGCGCGTGTGTGTGTGTGTGGGTGGTAAGCTTTGTGAGAACGGCAGACAACGACGAGCCGACGAGTTGTGGTCGTGCGTCGCGTTGCGTTGGTATAAGTAGGCCAAAAGTGCATCCGTGTGTAGCCGAAGTCTCGCGGGCGTGCAGCGTGTGTCTCGTGACCTACCAACGAACCGATGACGAGCGGCAATGTGCAGAGAGAAGGATGTGTCTGAAATGGGAGCAGCGCTGGGAAACGGAAACGTGAGCATGGCCAGCAGACGAGATCCCGTTTTCCGTGGGCTGGTTTCGGGGGAAAGCTGTACACCTTCCCCAATGCAAGCAGCAGCTTCGGAAGCGCTCGGTTTTCCATTTCAGGGGAAGTAGTACTGTTCGTCGTAGTAGGCTTTTGGAGCTGGTGCTGTTGCTGCTGCTGCTGCTGTTGCTGCTGCTTGACAACGGAATTCTTTCGCCACCCTAATAATGGGTGGTTTTCAAACCATTCGAACTGGAAGCATGTGTTGTGGAGCTGTCAGAAAATTCCCGCGCTTTCTGTTAATGTGCAACTTCGTGGAACGGGAGGGGCTCGAGATGCTTTAGTATCGATTAGCCCCACTCGATACTGAGGGTAAGGGTGAGATGGGTAGGTGGGGCATTATATGGAACTCAGACGGAATTGGAGGTAAATAATCGGAAAAAAAACATAATCAAACTCGCAAAATCAAGCCTACTTCCTTAGGAAACATACAACTTGAAGTAAACCGCACGCGTGGAGGAAAGTCAGATATAGTTGAAGGGCTTTGTAAATTACGACCAGTACGAATGAGCATGTGTTTGCGTACAGGTACAGGTATGACTCCTGCAAGAGCTTCCACACACCGACCCCGTTTTGCGTTCGTAATGAGCGAAACCTTGAAAACTTAAAGCATTCCAATCGATGTCCGCTACCGCGCAGCTATTAATAAAATGCGAGTTTGTTTACTAATTCAGCGCGTGGACAGCGCTGGGAACTTGTGGACCGACACACTGGAAAAGGTGGAAATGGTAAGTGAAAAATTGTAATAATTTTTCCATCCTGGAAGGTGCGCAATCTTGGCTTTTGCAGTATAAAACATGATGGATCGATCGATGGTGCGTTATGATGCCGGAAGTGTTTTAAGTACGAAGTACGTTTGGAAGGATATTTTCAATAATAATTCTTTAACTAATCATTAACAAAAATAACACAAAAACAAGAGAGAATACTTAGAGCGCTGATTACATTTACTTTACTTGTATACTTACCGTAAAGAAAAGTACTTTCAGCCTCTGCCTCCAAAGTTCGTAAACAAATGACGATTAACGTACACAACTCAATACATTCGAAAGCATTTTCGTTGATCATTTCAAGGACGACACCGTATCCGGCTCAATTTCCTCGCTAGAGAAGGAAATTTATGTAGTATCCGTGAATGTCGTTAAATTATGGGCAACCCAAACGTGTTCTGCAAACGTGTGGCCAGCGCGGTGTGTTTTCACCTTCACCTAATTTCAGGTCGCGTTTCTCACGGTTTTCCACCTCCATCACCGTCTGTCCTTCTCCACGTTACCGTGCCCTTTCCCAGACAGCACCAAGGGAAAGGATATGGGCGTGCGGGACTCTAAGTTAGTACAGGTGAAGGGAAACAAATCCGTTCGTTTTTGTCGTTCGTCGTTGCAATAGGCTCGACAAAACATTGGCACCAAAGCGAGTCAGGTGGATAGAAAGGCCGCATAGAAAGGGATAAAAAATGACCATGTTTTTTAAAGGCTCCGCTCGGAAAGAGATCTACCATACACACACACACACACACATACACGCGTGCGTTAACTGCCGTATCCAGAGCGTACAGCCAAGCGTCGTGAAAGCTTTAGTGGAATTCGGGAGTCGTTCGAGCTTCGGTTCACGAGCACAAGCACGGGTACGTACGAAAGAGAGGAAAAGCTTAAAAAGCTTGCTCAAGCAGGACAGCACCAAGGATAAGGGAGACCTGTCACAGTCGGTCAGTAGGGGAGACCGTTGGGTTGTTTTGTCCCCGAAAACTAACAGGATGTTTTGGAGTGGAGCAATGACACCGAGGCACAACACAAGCGAAAAAGAAAGAGATGATGCGAACACATGAACCGTACGAAAGACGAAAGCTTCCGGCACAGTATGGACGTTGTTAAAAATGTTAGAGCAGGACAAAACAGGGAATCGGGAAGTTCGAAATTCGAAAATTGCGCACGCAGTTGTAGGTTTTTGAACTCTTCTGCCGCCCGCCGAGAAGTTCGTTCCCATCCAACCAAGGCTCGCTTGGCCGAAGCCTATTCTGGGAGGCTTTTTCAATGGCAGTGGCGGGGATGGCATGGGAGCTTGAAAACGGGAGCAACCACCAGAACACACACCGGGAGGAAGTCGTTGCCGCGCGGTTCGCGACCTGGGGAAGCGAGTGCCGAAAGCGGACAAAACCATAACCAGACGCAATAGCAACACTGCCGAACGGAGCAATAGAGCCTGGACGAAAACAAACAACGGTAGGGAGTCCTGCCTACCGTTCGTCAACCCGATCCTTCGGTGGGAAGATCTTCGGTGCGGAGCAGGTGAAGAACTCGGATATTAAAAAAAAGCCCCTTTTTGAACACACATACATACACTCGCTTATACTAACACCAACAGCCTGGGCAGTGCAATTGTACGGGGACGGATGGAGGAGTACGAGCCACCCCGGGTGTTGAAGGCGCGAGCCCAATCGGGATCGGGTCCGGATCGGGTTTGTTCTCAGCGTGCCCGTTGCGTTGGGAAGCGGGGAGACCGGCCGGTGGCGAGGCGAACGTGCAACGAGCACGACGGCATCCAGCCTAGGACCACGGACGCTGACGGTGTTGTCGGTGCCTTCACTACGTTTACGGCTGCGAGGGTGACCATATCGTGCGCATAGATCATCATCATCATCGTGCTGAATCGACACGCTGGCCCTAGCGCTGGTCTCTTGTGTCCCTTTGCGTACCTCCATCACCGGGTCCGGGTTTCGATTTTTCCGTACGGTTCCGGGTTTTACGTTTTGTCCAAATTCCTGTTGCTTGGTGGACCCGCTCCGTACGCGGGCTAGTACCGGGACGACCACAGGAACTGGTCGGTGTAGTCTCTCGCGTCTTCGCGTCCAGAGTTCAACGGTCACGGAATGGTTCGGTTTGGTCAGTAACGTCCGGTCGTTAGCCATCGTCACACCAGTTTTAGCACACGGGCAACAAGCAACGGGTCGTCTTAGTCGTCCAGTGTGCCGGAGGAAGTGTGGCCGAAGAAGTGAAAATAAAATTATACACACATACGCACACACAGGTCCGATGCTACCAAGTGTTTAAAAGCTCGATCTTGATCCACCCAAAAGCACCACGGCAAAAATAGGTCATCCTCCCGTATGCCTGCAAGTGGACATGAATTGGTAGGTTTAGTAAGTTTTAGTCAGCAACGCAAGTGTGTCCGGGTGGAAAATTGGTAAGAAAAATAGCTTCCGAATTGTGCATTGTTTAGTAGCTTCGTTGGTAGAATGTGCCGAGCGGGTGTAGAACTTGAGGAATACGGTGTGTAGCAATAAGCTAACAATTACGGGGAACCAATTCCAGGAGTTGTGCCGTTTGCGTGTGAACCTTTTGGAGCGGTTTGCAGCAAAACTTCCAAAAGCTTCGTGTTAGTGTTTTGTGTTTTGTGCGTTAGTGCGTTAGTGCTTGTCCGTTTACCAACGCATCCGTGGTACAGTTGGTATTAGTGGCGGCCGTGATTTGGTTTCGGTGTTGCAAAAGATGAACGTCCGTAGATCAGCTCCGTTGTGCCGTTTGTGGCTCGATCGTAGCGAGCCTCCGTGTTGCCGTGTAAAACCGTTACCAGCCAGCCAGCTTCTGCAAGAACAGTAGCTTGGTTCGGCACGGGTAGGTACTGCTGGTGGAGGAGGAGTGCGTGTCTTTTGGTTTTTTGTCGTGATCCCTTTCGATATCTCGGATCGTGCGTAAACTGTTGGTAACGTCCGATGTAACCGTGCGTTCCGTACAATTCGCGGTGGTGCATGAGAGATAAAGTGCCCTTGCTAACCGCGTTCCCGATGGAGCTGGGCGGCGAAGTGTTTACGATGGGGCTGGCCCTCAAGCTGCAGAAGGTGCCACCGGGATCGGGGATGGTCGATTTCACCGAGTTCCGCCGGGAAAACTCCAACACTGCCACCTACGCCAGCGACTGGGACAGTTACCAGGTGAGTGAGTGGTACGATTATCGGAAATTCTTCCAGCGAACGACAGGTATAAAAAGCTGTCCACTTTGGAACCTGTTCGGGTTTTTGTTGTTGCCTTAGCTGTGCTGCACAACTGCACGCCTTTGTGGGAGGCGGCCCTCCTTTTTCTTGCGGAATCGTATGCATGTGGTGTTCATGCATTATTATCAGTTTATTGATTGAAAATCATTATCGACATCCATCGCCTGTGCATACCAATGCACACTAGTACCTGGTTCCCCGGGGGTTCTGGTAGAAAATGGAAAAGCTTGCCTGTGTAGGAAAATGCGCCACCCCTTACCGTGCGCATGTTTGTGTTTGCGTCCGTGTTTGCAGCTGTGTGTGTGTGTGCGGTGTGCCGTGTGCGTGTGTATATCGGTTGCAAACCTGGTTTGTTTGTTTGGTGGATCCGTTCTGAAAAGTGGGCCGGGAAAATGCGGACGTTTCTCTCGGTGCGGTGCTCATTAATGGTGGTTTCAGCTTCGTTCGACTGCTTTCATCATTTCTTTGGATGGGGTTTGGGGCAGCAACAGCCAATGCATGTTGTACGGTGCATGTATACACGAACGCACGCATACAGAGCTGTTCTAACTCCTCGTGGAAAATAAGTCTAAAAGGGCGCACAAATAATTGTGGTAGCATATGAATATGCAGAATAGTTTTAGTAGAGTGGTTTAGTTCTACGGTAATGTTTGATACAACAACTGTTTGTAATGTAAACTGTTCGATTTCTAATTGATACATGCTTTGTTTCGTCGGAAGTATTGTAACGCAAGACAAACGTGTTTTTGTATATTCATTTACGCTCATTTAATCGTATAATATGTGCAGCAAAGCAGAGATTCAAATTTAAGGGGCTTTAGAAAAATGTTAAGTGAGTTTTCAGACGCAAACGCATAGCATCTTCAGCTGCAGTTTCGTTTCATTAGTCAGACGTTTACAAAAACGCCACCATTGATCGATTCCCCTGTAAACGCCTGAAAGTATGCATTTCGTACGGCATGGCTATAGCGCTGCGTTGACAGATTAAGCTCTGCTTTCACGTCTGTGTCAGTTTGTTTACATTGTGGCAAATGTTGCTGGTTAAGTGAGAAACGTGTAATTATCCGTGTCTAAAATATCTATTTTACTTAAAAGCAAAGCAGTGACATCGTATCTGCCGACGGAGCTGTTTGTTTGTCCACTGACAGTGTGGAAAGTGTCCACAGCAAGCGGTTTTGGGCGTTTGGCAAACCAAGGCAAGCAAGTAAATATGCGAAAACCACAAAACAGAACGCGTACAGTACGGTGACGGAAACCGTACAGCACAGTGGCCGTAGTTCGCGCTTAATCAAGTGAACACCGAACCGCAAGTATCTGTAAAACGGCGTAACAAACTTCCGCCTCACTGTTTTCATTCCGATTTCAGGATGGCCCCCGCCCTTCCCGGCTATACTTCTTAGGGTCGCAAAGCACATTAGGGATTGCCACCTGTGTGTGTGTGAGACTGCCGCATTCCGCTGCGTACCGGTGCTGCGAGCCATCGCACAATTCTGAAACCTTTGTCATCCGGCGTTGGGGTTAAATTTATTCCGAATGTCTCTTTCGGAATAGGACAGCGGGATAACGTAGCCACATAGAGTTGCCAGCTTAACCCCCCCCCCCCCCCCCATCCGATGTCAACCACCCTCGCCACCGCAGGATATGGGGACCACAACTGAAATTAGGTCACCGCTAATTGGAATGTAGTTTTCCGTCTTGAAGGACATTCGGCTGTGATTGCCAGTTCGGCGGGTTCTGCGCTTTCCGCTGCGGGTCTCCTCCGTGTGTGTGTGTGTTCGGTCGTTTCCTCTTGAAAAGCGAGCGCGCCCCGTACCATGTGCCACGCGTGATTGCTATGAAGAAGGTAATGGGTGTGTGTGTGTGTGCTGTAAAAACAAAAAAACGAAGCAGAAGAAGGAAACCAAAAGCATACCATCACGGAAAGAATGATGGATAAAACTACCGAAGCTTGTGGAACGCTGTTCCGGGGGCATGGGCTTGCAAATGGCGGTAGCCCGGGTAGTCGGGGATGGGGCGGATTGATGTTGTTTTTGTTGGGAAGCGATTATTATTTCCGCCCGGGAAGTCGTACAGATTTCCTGGCCACGATAGGGCAATGCACATCGTCATCGACATCGTGCACGGTTGGTGGTTCGCTTAGACGCTGGCAAACCGATTGCTTTATGGCAGGGCGGTTTATCCCTGGAAGTTTTCTTTATGGTTCAGCGTGGTCTAGGGGCTGCCTGAGATCGCGCGAGAAGCAATTAACGATCGAAGGAGATGGATGTTTTGTTTCGGTGCTCGGTGGTCCTGAAGCGGCAATCAATTATCTTACCACTGAGTGAGGCAACCCCTAATTTGTCCACGGGTTGGAGCAGCAACTGCAGCTTCATTCCGTTCGCTAGGGAAAGCGGATAGATGGCCATGTAGAAGGTGGTTATGATGTTCAAAAGCGAAATGAATCTACACCAGCGGGGGGATAATAGTTACGAGACCACCCTCCATTTGAAACGACATTGTTCGGTGTCGGGAAAATGCTTCGTAGCAAGACAAAAATAAGTCTACGATCGATCCGGTCCGAATTGATCGATTGCATCGATTGGGGGACGTGCATACATCGGCAAACTGCCTGTACACTGGCAACACAAAACCGAAAGCGGTGCAGCAAATTATGGTTCAAATAATTATCGTCTCCGGCCCGTCATCGGGGTTCCATCGCTCGGAGGCAAAGTTTTGCTGCTGGTCGTACTGCCGAGTGACACATCCAAGGCACAAATATTACTGTGTCCCGTGTCAAGCAGGAACCGAACATTACCTGCATGGAAAAACTGGGGAAAATGGTAACAATGTTGGCCGGTTACATAACGATCAACCGCGTCGCGAACGACGACCGATCCTTTTACATTTCCGCCTGCCCACTACCTTCCAGTGCCTTAGTTATGTGCGCCGTGTGTGTGTGTGTGTGGCAAACGTCAAAGCGCGTTGACTAACCACCGTAGCAGCCGCCACCATTTATCCATCATTTACTGGTTCTCCCGTGCATACCCGGGGGAAGCAAGGTAAAAGGTCTCGCGAGACTGGCGGAGATGGGACGCCGACAGGTGCAGCCAGGTCCGTACGCTCGGGCTGTGCATACATCAGTAACACACGGGGAAACCCATACACACCAACACGCAGGCACACACAAGGACCGGCATCGCTCTGTCAATTACCGGAAATGCAGACCGACGAGGCGAAACTAACGATTAAATAATGATTCTTTATGCAACTGCACCGTGTTCGTTTTCGTTTCGCGGGCCCCAGCGTTCGTGGAAGCCGGTGGCAGGGTTAGTGCCGGTGGCAGGGTTTTGATAATTGGCAGACGGAATGGATGGACGTTGTAGTAGACATTTTGGCCGCTATAGTCATAGGGGATATGTGTGATGGATTTTAACATGACGTGCTTATAAAACATTGAGTAAGAAATGTTAATTGCAACCTTTTTCATCTGCACAGGTAGTAGAAATTTGTTCCTATTTGTCCCAGCATGTTTCAGCTTTGGTTTTTCTTGACCTGCAAGACTTGTTTGCTTGCTAAGGGGGAATGGTCTTGATGGGATTCGATATTCGGTCTTCACATGTAAAGGGCAGGCTCCACTAACGTCTGCGTATGCATTAAATTATAATGATTTTAAGAATTTTTTATTCGAAGATTCCCTATTTTCTAGTGATCTGTCCAACATTTTAGTATCCCATGCTTTCTAGTGAAGGCGCTTTCTAATGATCGATTTCAGCTGATTCAAATTAAATCACATCAACAAATAGCCAAAAAATTGGAAAAAAGATTGTAGCACTCGTCAATTGTAGTAGAAAGTTATGTGGAAAATAAGACTTTCTGAACATGGCTTTTAGTGTTGCTTCTTGTAGAAAATTCTTACAAATGATGCAAAATTATCTTGGATGGACTTTATTATCCAAAAAATTCGCACCATATCCATGCCCGAGGCAAACATTTTTCATCTGATAATCACTCAGAGTCATCTAACGGTGCAAATATGTAACGGAGGATCATTTCCAATCAGTGTGTGACCAATACAAAGAAGTAACTGATCGTCAAAGCCCTCAAAAAGTGACTCAGCTTCTTGGCCAAGGGGCTTCAGTAGTGTCTTAGAATGCCTTTTTGGATGTAGGATTAAGGCAAAATTTATAATAATATACTTGGGAATTGGGAAATTGAGAGTACTGGGGAACACTCTCAGGGACGAGATACTTGCCGAACACTAGGGAATACTCTCAGAGACGAGATGAGGAATAAAATTGTGATCAGATAAAAACGGACCAGTATTTAGTCCACACTAGAAATAATCTTTTCACACAACAACATTCCGAACCAGCCCTTTAAGTGTGTCCAGTAATATTTAGTAGTAATATTTTCATTGTCTTACTAAACTAGTTTTTTTACCAAGTGCAGTTGTTGTTCAGCTAATTTTGGTGATAGCGCCTAAAGGTAGGCAATAATTTCAGAGTTTTGCTAAAAAAAGAGTTTCAATACTATTTTTTGTCTCGCTGTTTGCAATTCCAGTACGAACAAATGTGTTTTTAAATTAATTATATACACTTGAAGCTCAATATGACAGTAAAACAGCAACATGAAATTCAATTTTGTTATCTTTCATTGATGACAGCACAAACACAAATAGTTGTTATCTACTTTATATCACAAACTATGCTGTTCTGTTCCTCTACGCTTTCTCTTATCTTAACAATTACTTTCCGATACTTCAAATGCTCCATTGTCACTGTATATTGCTGCAATGCAGAACATCAAAATATCCACAAACATAGCCACAGAACTTCCTGATCGATGACTGTTATTGAATTTTAAAATTCAACATTCATCAGCAGATCGGTACGCGAAACCGTACGAGTCGATGTTTCGGTTGCAGCCATTGTTGTGATCGATTCTGGCTCATCACACTCAGCCCTTTTCTTCTTGCCGGACCAAAACTGGCATATTTGCCAAAGGACGAACCCGTAGTCACCACCATCACCACCACCGCCGCCGCCGCATGAAAGTATGTTCGAACCGGAATCGTATTGAAATACCGGACACTCGAAAGCGATTCACACGAAAAAAAAACCCTTTTTCTCAGGATCATACTGGCTGGTGCCGGTGCACAGCTAGGGCAGACAGGGAACGCACACGGAACAGTGGGACAACGGGATTGATGGGAGAATTATGCAAAATTTATGCGGTATCATTCGCACTGCGGAGCGGACTATTACCGGGAGTGTTCAGCTCACCCACACACGCCACACGCCGGCTGGATAAATCGGAATTCCGGACAAGTAGTAGCATCCCCCGCAAGGTGTGTGTGTGTATGTAGGAATTGGTCGAAGAAATCCTTTGCAGGGAATAGGAGCTTTTGCTCGAAAATGCTGCGAGCGAATGTGCATGATGGGGCGTACTATGTGTGTGTGGAGCGTGTAGTTCGGCCAACAAGCATATAATGCAGATCAAACATGAAGCTCCAAAGTAGTACTTTGGAGCGTACTATCGATCCTCATTTTGAATGCGTAGGAAAGCGTGTAGGAAAATGCAACTCGTGAGGTCATTTGTTTGCACACAAGAAGATTGAGCCGCGATTTTAACGCGTCTGGTGGTGGTAGTGTTGCCTTCTGTTTTCCGAAGTAAATCTGAATCGATCTGCAATCGAGCTGCCCGCAATTGGCGCCATTACAAAGTGCAATAGAACTATGGTGAAGATAATTTGTTCGCGATAAGTACTGCAGTCGATAGTAATGGACGGACAATGTACTTCCCTGTGGGTGATCCCGATCCATAGAGCGAGTGAGTACTTGCGTGGCGGATGAGAATGGAATCAGGAAATGACCAGGAATGATGGTGGCATAATTTTTACCTCTTTTTTGCTTCATTCTCTGTCTCTGTCTGTGGCTTGTGGGAAGTAATGTGATGTGGCTGGTAGATAGCTTCTTAATTGTTGTTTGGCACAGTGAATTGTGGTAAATGGAAGTGATCTGATAATGACCGTTGTAGGATCTGGGTAGGTCAAAAGATTAGACGTGTCTTTATTGTCACTGTATCCTCCGTAAAGCTGCCATTTGACAATGTATTGGTTTTTAGTATGATTCTTTCAGTCTCATAAAAGAAGAATTGCGAGAGACGGTAACACTTTTTATTCATTGTCGCTCACGTTTATGCTAGTTAGATTACGTTTTTTACCGTCCATTTTGTTATGTGGTTCTGTTTTGTTGAAAACACAATTAAAGCTATGGTCATCAAACGATTTGGAAATGGTTAAAAACTGGCCAAAATGACCCATAGTTCGCCATGCGATTCTTCGATTTTTGTGGACATCCCAATACAATTCCACGGTCTAGGATGTCCGGTGTCATTCTCAGAACCATTTCAATTAAGCCTTGCGTTTTGTAGAACAAACTCGTACAATTTGTTTCTACCACAGCAACCACAAGGCAAACATCGCGAAATGGTTGCAGTTCCTGATAAGTAAGTATGTAAGTGTGGAGCGATAGAAAATGGACGAATAAAAACGCATCCTTTCGCGTCCATTTTTCGGAGCAATGTTGGTTGGATTGTTAATATTGTTTACAGGGTTTTTGAACCTAAAATGTAGTGATGGGAACTCCGGAGTGGATTCACGAATCCACTCCGACTCCACATGTTGAAAACCGACTCCGATAAAATTTCGGATCTGACTCCGGAGCTCTATCCACAGCGAAGTACTCCGATCGACCGCTACATCGAATCAACCTCCGGGGTTGATTCGGAGTCAATCCAGAGTCCATCCGGAGTCGATCCGAAGTCCAATCCGGCAGCTGTATCTACTTCATTTTGTCTAACACTACTACATTGTACCTACTCTACATTGCATTGGTCCTTATCGTCAGCTACTCTATACTAAATTATTTAAATGTTGCTGATTTCTAATTAGTACTGGGTAGTTCTCTATAGGGCGGCCCGGTGGTGTATACGATAGCTCCACTCGGCAGGAACGGGGTTCGAATCCCGCCTCCCTGTACGCAGAACTGACTATCCAGCTAAGGGTAAAGTACCAAGTCATAGAAAGCTTGAAATAGCAGAAGAAGAAGAGAAGTTCAGGCCTCGTGTGTAGAGCTTCCAGCAAGGATAAAGCTACTTAGTGGAAGCCGAGTTGACTGATAAAGACCAAACTTCACAATGAGGAAAGAGCTTCATTGTAGAGGAGAAGCTTCAAAGTAAATGCGAAGGTTCCTGTTTACAATAAAAGAGCATGGTCAGAGCCCTCAGAACCCATAACGTCATACTCGAGCTCACTATACTATACTATTCTGAATCCTAAGCTAAATTAATAAAGTTTTCTGTAATAATGGCTTTTTCTTTACAAGAAATTCTCTTTTGTTAAGCGCCAAATTCTATTACGAATGCAAATGAGATAGATGTAATAATGTTTAAGCTCCGGATAGGATTCGATGTCTGTCTTGACGTTTCCTACTGACAAACAGCGTTACGAAGCGTTACTTTTAACTGTCATTTGTGGTTTCACTTCGGTGTTTTTAGCTTCTGTGCAGGTTAGTCTGCGTTCTTCTGGTTCTTCTACCAGCAATTGCTGTACATAAATGCAGAAAATTTATTAAATTAAAAGAAATGTTTAATAACCAACGCACCATTTTCTGTAAATATTACACTTCAATTTACAATACATCAGAATGACGAGAATAACCTTTCATTGACTGATGGTTGCGTGTACAATGCATTTCGTCTGCAGTTGCTCGAATAGCAGCTTAAATTCCGGACCCAAAATCCTCACTAGAGCCCCATTCATTTAGCATGAAACCGATGGCGCTCAAACGATGTAACGAGCGTTCTGAGATGGACGAAACTTTTCGATCCAATCTTGTGGATGAGTTTTTTGTGTTGATGTTTGGCTTTCCCTTTTTGGACTCGTTTAGGACACTCGCTGCCAGTCTAGTGGCCGTGGGTTTCGAAAAAGATCTGTGTGACGTGCAAAACTGTAAACTTTTCCATCCCGCTCACCCGGAGCGAAGTGAATCAAAGAGTATTTTTTATTGCTCGAGGCGCTTCTGGCTTTGCTTCTTCGCGCTTCTTCGCAGCAGAAACCCCCACGCTCGAGAGTGTGGCCGTTGTAAGCGAGTCTGTAGGTTGGTTCTTCATGCGCCTTCCTCTCTTATGCATCCATTTTGTATGTAGCAGAACTATAACGAACTAAGAAGCTTCTCATCGTTTATTCCTAGTTCGGAACGACTTTTCCCCGTTCGTTTCGCTTCCGGGTGTCTGCCCGTACTGCCCAGGCTGTGAGATCCAAATGGACTTTTATAATCTCTGAATTTGCCAGCCAGCCAGCCAGCCAGCTATAGCCGTTGCCGGTGACCTTGGCTGTGAAATTGTAACTTGCACTTCCGCTGTTCCGCTGGTCACCGACACACCCCTGCAGTGCCACCATTCGGAGGCAATGTTTCGTCTGGTGCACGATCGTCTCACGATCATGGCATTGTACGGTTTTAATCCATCACCGAGCCGTCGTACGAAACGAAACGTCTCGTGCGTCCGTTCGTTTACGGGTACCGGGTTTTTGGATGCATTCGGCACTCCTGCATCCTGTTGTCCTTCCCAAGGGGAGGGCACGGTGCCTACCGTTTGGCTTAGAATGTGGCACAAAGTTTACTTTTCGTTGCCGACACTGACAGGCGAATGGCGAATGGGAATGACGGTAGATGGAGGCGCCCAGCATCCCGTAGTTAGTGTGAGCGGAAGGATTTCTTCTACTTGGTTGCGTCCTGCTGCAAAGAAGTCGGTAAAGTGGAAAACTGTAAAAATGGAATCTGGGCACGTGTGTGAGCGTTATAAACCAGATAACTCGCCCGTCCCCCTGGCCAAAAATGATGCAAGAAAAACAACCTGATAAAAATAGAGTGGAAAAGAGCGAGAAAGAAAGGACAGTAAATGATTTATGGGATTGTTCTAAAATCGGCCTTTCCGGCTCAGCTTCCCGGATGCAGTGTTGGATGTTATTTGGCCAATGGTCTGACGGTTTTTTTTCTTCTCTCACCCGGTTTGGATTTTCTTTTGCGACCCCCTCCGAGTTTTTTTGGGGAAATCTAATTTTAGCATCGCAACTGTACTTCGTCCACCTATCCAATTGTCGACTGCCCGGTACCGGTGATGGATTTGTCGGCTAATCGCACGCTCTCTGTTTCTCTTTTCCAGGGTCCGGATGTGGTGGGCAACAGCAACAACACGGCCGGCCCGTTCGAGGAGTACGAGCTGTTCTACCGGCACTCGTACACGATGACCGCCGTCTACTGTGTCGCGTACTTTATCGTCTTTATCGTTGGGCTGGTTGGGAACAGTTTCGTGATCGCGGTTGTGTTTCGGGCACCGCGGATGCGAACGGTGACGAACTTCTTCATCGTGAACCTGGCACTGGCGGACGTGCTGGTGATCGTGTTCTGTCTGCCCGCAACGCTGATGAGCAACATCTTTGTGCGTGAGTATTTCCATGTTTTATTCGTTTGATCATTTAACTATACATTACTAACAATAGAGATTGTGTAAAACTTATACCGAGTCTGTAGATAATGTAAATTTAAATAAGCTTTTCAAGGTACATACAAAAGGAAGCCTCCTCCTGATGTGCCTTTCCGCGGCGGTACATGCTGGTCTTACTTCCATGTCAAGATTTATTTCATTATGACTGCCCTTTCACGGACAATATTCGTGACTTTGTGTGCTCGCTATTCTACGTGCACCAGGGAAAGTTGATTGTTTGTGTGTATTGGTTTTATAGTCCGTTATGTGTCGTCCACCAAACCATCGGTTCTATCGCTAATCGTACGCATAGATGCACTTTTCTAATTGGTTTTTTTCGAACAAATGTTCTACTTCGCCAGTATGACTTCGCCAGTGTACCAACGAGTCAATATTGATGGGGCACAGTATATTGATCGATCGATACTGTGCAAGAGCTACTGTTGCGGTTCACCGAAGCACTATGATTGCCACTATTTTTTTTTATCTTTTATTAAACGAGTTGACCGAGCGTGGAGAACTTTTGCGTGGAGTGTTTCGCGATGGCCAAGACGCACTAACATTTCCGATGTGCTATGAATCATCTAATTTTAACCAATTAACGTACAAATAAGATTTGTTTGATGGTAAATGTGTTTTTGTCTAGGTTATTTATCTTTGTTTAGTAATCAAGTAGTTGTTTGGCAATTGTTGTTTGGGGCGGCCCGGTGGTGTATACGATAGCGGCACCGGTCTTCACACGGCAGGACCGGGGTTCGAATCCCGGCGGACCGCCTCCCCGTACGCAGGACTGACTATCCAGCTACGGGTATAACTATGTAAGTCACAGAGAGCTAGCAGTTGCTAGCAGGCCAAGACCTACAGAGGTTGTAGTGCCAGAGAAGAAGAAGAAGTTTGAAGTTTCTGAATGAGAATTTGTTCTCATCTGCTTCAGCGTCTAATGAGGTTTATGACGATACAGAAGCGCTTGATGACTGATATTTGTGTTGATTTTCTTATGATCCTTGGTACATATTTTTAGATTTTCGACCGGATGCACCGGATATACAATATCCTGACGACGTTTTTGGCGGATGCGTCAACACCATTACTCCATCTTGCACCCTCTCGGGCCTACCACGCCTTCAAAAGTCCATGTTCGGGATGGCTAATCCGATACCATTTGGAGTCTGAAGAGTTTAATTCACTGCATAATAGTGAGCTTTTAGAACGCGTTATGGTAATGGTCCTCAAGTAAGGATCAATACATTCCTTCTGAACTTCTTCCAATTTTAGTCAGAACCCATGTCTCAGAAGCTTATGCGAGTACTAGGACTATAAATGTTCCTTGTAGTTCCAGTTTCGTCCGTTACGACAGGTGTTTTGAGTGGATAAGTTTCCTCAGGTTCGATTGCAACCAGTCAGTAACCATCACTCTATCGTGTAACTCAACGTTATGTTGTTGTCGATGCTAAAGTTGAACCCAATGATTCGATAACTTCAGATGCTCAAACAAAAATGTGTTTTGTTTATGTTTCGAGCTTCATTATGTCAACGATGCTTTAGAAATGTAAATAAAAAGCTGTTATCAGGCTTTATAAAGTAATTCGTTAAGGTTTGGGCATATTTATTCTTCCCAAAATGATACAACCTTGAGACGCTCTTTAGCTACTTCTCGGTCAAAATAGTCTCAAACGCTTCAGTTAACCAACCCGAGGATGGTTGTGTCGCGCGCTCAATCCTTTAATAAGCTTCTGTTACAAAGAAAAGCTGTCTTCTGCGCACGAGAGGATCTCGATGAATTTTTAAGAAAATAAAATAAAGCAAATTTATTGACGTTTGACGGTCAAATCTTCACGATCGCTTGTTGTAATAAAATTTCATCTCTCTTCCGTCCTCTACCAAAAATCACGTGATGGTCAAATAAATTTGACCAGTTGCTTATTGCAAAAAAAATCACATATTTCAACGTGCTGCCATGGAGACGCCCAGTACTTCACTCTCATTAATTTGATTTTTATATGTTATATTTTTTTTACGTATAAAATATGAACTTAGCTTTACTCTAAGCTTTACAAATTAAATAAGCAATTTTCTTCAATGTTTCATACACAAAAGAACAAAAAAAAAGCGCAAACTCTCGAAGACCAATCCGCACAAACCAAATCAAACACAACTATCGCCATTAGTTTTTGTTCCCTCGATATCGTGACAATACCACACAGTTCGTCGAATTCGTTCGACAGGCAAGTAACTGTTTGACCTTTTGCACGTACACACTGGCAAAGGATTGTGGCACGGACAATAAAAAAAACCCCGGGTGAACAAGTGCACAAAATCCATTACAGTTGTCCATCTGAATATTGGAAAATCGTAGCCATTTGATGGTGGATGTGCAGTGTAGATTTATCCCCCCTGCTCCTCTATTTCCTCTATCGCTACTGTGCTTTTTCGTTTCGTGTGTGTGTGCGATGTCGATCTTCCTCTCCAGTGAGATAAACTACCCGCCAGTCTGATTTACGTTCCGGTGGTGAAAAAGTTTTTAGAAGGTTGTTGTGAAACTTTTTGTCCTTCCCTCCACCGTCAAATGTGCCAAATGTGTGTGGTGGTAGCAGTAACAGAGAAAAGCAGCAGCAGCAGCAGCAGACAGTTTCGTTTCGTGGTGTGGTTTTGGCCATCGGTCCGTGTCGAGTGCTGTGTTGATGATTTTTGTGGACAACACATTGGCGTTGGAAAACAATTTCAATGCTGACATTGCAACCAATTAAAAAGACATTAAATTCACTGCTGAGGAGTGAACGAGGGAACAGAAAAGAAAGAGAGAGAGAGAGCGAGATTCGATATAGAATAGAGAGTTGAAAAAAGTTGCCGCTCTAATCCCTTTTTTGCTGTCGGGTTTGCCGGGCGTGCAATGGGGCTAAACAAAAACTAATTAAATTCTATAAATCAGTGTCCTGTCTGGTGTTTGCCCTTCAGCTGCAAGCAAATTCGTTATGGCCTTGATGTAGCCCCGTGGCTTCATTTCGTTTCGTTGCGCGTCTTTTCCCGCATCCCCCAGCTGTAAATGTTGTGTTTCGAGATTTCCTGGACGAGTTAAGTTGCATGGTACGTATCGGCACGAAATTAGTGTTCGCCAGCAAAAGGGGCAACCGGGATCGAACTGCTGCCACCGATAAGTTTTTGTGCCGACCGAATGCGACGGATAGGTTGCAGATAGGTAGGGGACAGATGTGGTTTGTAACTATTAATTTCGAAACGTTCCAATAAATAACCACCTTCACGTACGGCGCACGTCAGTAGCTGCACTACGATGGGGTTCTGTTGTCCACGTCCAACGTCCAGATCCAGCCGGTAATGACCATCCACTGTGCACTGTAATTTTGTGTGGAAAAGTTTCGTGTCAAGTTGCTCAAACTCAATGTCGGCCTGAGTGTGTAATATTTACCGGGCAGATGAAATGCGCATCTTGGCAGCAAACCCTGACGGATGAGTCCGTGTCACAATTTGCTGGAAGCGATGCAATTGGATCACTTTCCGAACCATCGAGGTGTAAATATTGAAACATCATGTTACACGGCATGCAAAAGCGATGGTACCGTGCACACAACAAAACAAAAAATAATGGCCAAAGGTGAATGCACACAAACATACGCTCGGATGACTTTATTGCGCTTGGGTGTCCGTGTGTGCTGCTCTCTCTCTCTCTCTCTCCCCAGTGTGGCGATTCGTTTGCAATCTTTTGTTTCTCCATCTGTTCCATTGGGAAGGCTCGCTGCACGGTTCGAAGTGTAATTCTTTTGTCATCCATTCGAAAGCATCCGATGAAACCGATCGGGTCCTTCCCATCCATCGAAAGGCAGTCAAATATTCATCTTTGCGCGTTTACACATGCATCCACACAGTGACACATCCATCCACTGAGAACGGCACAGAAATGGAGACTTCCTTTCCTTTTTTGACGTTACGAGCGAACCTTCTGACATTCGACACGATCTGGACCAATCGTCAGCTGTGGCGGAAGTGCATTGTGCAGCTACACACAGGCTACATTGCTGCAGCTCCAAGGTGTAAAAGGTGTCGGATGTGTCTGATTTTTGCTTTTTATCGCTTTTCCCACCGTAATACATTTGCCAACATGTAAACGAACTTCCGGTAGCTTTGGTCTGTTCACTACTGCTTGCTTGATTTCTTTGGCGAGTGTGAGAGAGAGAGAGTGAGTGAGAGAAGGAGATAAGTTGTACAAAATTCATCGTAACAGTCGTAGTAGATATGATGAATAGTAAATTCAATTATTTCACCTTTTGCGTGAGTGGGTTTTGTGGACATGCTGTCGAAGGAAGGGTGGGAATAGCCGAGGATTGACTTTTGAATACTGTATACACATACAGGTACACACACACGATAAGTAAGGAATGTTGTACTGGGAGGTGTTATCGAGAGATGGAAAGATACGTATATTCGAGTGGATTTCTTTACAAGCAAAGTATGATGAAGGTGCATCTTCACGAGGATTGTATTGTGGAGCGGTTTTATTGTGATGCAGTATTGTGTTATTTGAATGAAGAAATTGTAGCCTTCTTTCATCACGTTCTAAGACGTAATGCAATCTTTTGCAGTGTACATAACTGGCGGTAGTAAGGAACGCGATGCATTTATAGTAAAGTACAGGTACAGGTTTGGTTAATATATTAGCACGTTTAAAGTAACTTTTATTTAGTTACATGGATAATTTAGATTCAAATCATTTTAGGTTAGAGGTTGTAAAGATATGATTGTTTTGTGTGAGCTTAGAAATGTTTGTACTATTTTTGGGCTGACAGTTTAGACTAATAATTAATTGGAAAATTTGTAACTTGTTGCACTATTTCGACTCTTTTCTAGCTGAAGCAGAGTTATAATAATTTTATTTCAGTATTCTATTACAAATTTCACAGAAGTATATTGTAATTAAAACAAATATGCGCCGAAATGTCCTAGTTTTGCATCTTTAAAGAGATTTTCCTTTCTTTCCAATTTGTTTAGTTTATTAAAAGTTTAAAGTTCATCTATGGTAAAGTAACTTAAAATAAACATTAATAAATTCCTTATTAGTGATGTCATATGAATTTAATTAAGTTAAGAATTAAAGTTTCATGAAAATATTGTACTCTAAACATTTGTCAAAACATTGGAAAGGACCTTAAAAAACCACTGTACTCGCTTCGAACTGTAATAACTGCATTCCTATGCAGCTGGGTCAATTTTGAACCATTTTTCATGTCTAAGGCCTAAGATTTCTGTGTATTAAAAACGCCAAGGCTGCATATATGAACTAACTTCTGAACGATATTAGTTTTAAAATAGACATCAAGTAAAATATCAGATAGAAAAGAAGATTTGTGTATTAGTTACCTCAATAACTGAATGGAATACATTGAAAAAAGAAAGACAATACATTGTTGAAGATATGGCCCTTACTTTATTACTTAGCACAATAAAATAGACGAAGTAAAAATATTAAAAAACTCCACTTGTTTGATCTGTTTTTTAACATAAAATTAGGAAGATTTGATTATATCATTTCGTTTACTGCATTTCTAACAAAAGTTTAAAGATTAGGTTGTCCGATAGTTGTAATATTGGAAAATAAATAAATAAAATTTAGCGATGAGGTTGATTATTGTTGATAAACATTTAAAATCATTACGGCTTCATCATTTCATAGTGTTTTTTAGTAAAATAGTTTACACAGCAGTACAATGACCAATCAATTTAAAAATTTCTTTAAAATCGTTTCCTGCATAGCGCAAAATATTAAAACCAAAATCATCCATTTGACCTTCATTTGTAGCTTAGCTAGTTCACTGCGCATTCTATCTGTTAAAGTTAACCTATCAAAATGTTCCACTTACACATAAAAGTTAGTACATTATTAAATCGTATTACATTAACGTTAAACACTTTAACGTCATTAAACCTTACGACGATGGTCCGGCAAATCGGCGCGAAATGGAAAGACTCACTTTCATCGGTACAAAATTCACCGAACGGTACTAATTACAAATTCGTTTGATTAGTTGGGAAAAGTTATTAGCGCCACGTGGTACAATAAGCACAATGCAAGCGGGAACCAAATCGGATTGGACTGTTTAGTGGAAAACAGTAAAAAATAGGCACCTTAATGTCAGCGGACAGTGGACAGTTAGGGGGTCCAAATTCGAGATTAAAAGCTGTGATTGAGAATTTTGATTATTCATTTTTGTAGTTTAATATGGTTTGTATTTAAATAAACAGAACCAGTTTTAAATTATAATATCGGTTTTTTCTAAATATTAATTTGAAAATATAAAGTAACAAAACAAAATAGCGAAATGATTTTCAATGGAGACGCCCAGTACTTTCTGTGGGTTGTACAAACTAAAACATTTAGTATAATGTATCCCTCTTGCATGAAATAATAAAAAACCCCAAAAACAAAGCATAACATGAAGTTGATAATATAAACTTTTAAATCATCACCTATTAATATCAAAGAATAGAATTGGCCTTTAATCACGAAAAAAGGGCCCACCGTGCAACGACGTCCTGGTTCTGGATTTTGCTTTTGTCAGCCGATATTGTTACCCCGTTTTCGCTTTGATGTATCAGCAGCGTGCCACGTTGCATGCATTCCCGATGGGAATCCGCTTTCGATGCAAGCGAGCGTAATTAGTTTGCTGCAATACGAGCATTTAAAGCTGGTTTCGTATTTCATCACCGTCACGCGGGCGTGATGATGTTTCGTTCTGTGCCAACTGGGGAAATATATAACTTGTTGTGATATTGTTTTGCTTCTTAAATTCGACGATCGAAGGATTAAGGAAGGGGGGGGAGGGGGGCTGAGAACGAACAGTGGGAAAGGGCTTTTAACTATCAAATTAATTTGAAAACTTTCCACTACGAAGTGAGTGATTTTTCATCGCATTTCCTATCATTAATCTCAATAGTTGCAGTACAATACGGTACGGTTCCATGTACGTGAGTGTATGTGCGGGCGCGCGCGTGTGTGAGTAGAGGAATCTTGTTTTAGTTTCTGCTTTGATGGTTTTGTTGTTGCACTTCAATTTCGCAATCGAAAATGAAATAGGGAGCAAGCAAGCAAAAAGAAAAAGAAAAGCCCAGCATGATGTAATGCATTTTTCCTTTCCTTTTCGCTATTATTATGTGACCGATCAGCCACATAGAGTGTACGGGGCACCCGTTGCACGTTTACATAGACTTTGTGGTTCGGTCGGAACGGAAGCTTGTGCCCCGGATCGTCAACAAAAACATTGCCTTCGTGTAGTGGGCCAGCACACGGTAATTTGCCGCAGTTGTTAGCGTCGACCATCGTGCAGGGCTGGAACCCTTTTAACCACCATTGCGAACACACGAATCGGGAGGGCGCGTCTTCACGCGGTGCTGGCCTGACCGGGTAAACTGTTCTACGGGATGCAATTAATGAACCCGTGAAGCACACTGATTGATATTGCCAGCGTTCAGGGTTTTGCTGATGGCCCGGTTGATGATGAGGTTTGCTGCAAAACTGCGCCAGCTGTACCAGATTGGATTGGACGCGTTCAGGAAGATTCGGCGCTGCTCCAACGGAAAACTGGATCGGCTGGACGGCGGAAAACCTCAGCACTGACGAGACATTTCACTCAGCGGACTGCTGGCGTTGGCCACCATCACGGACGGTTCACGGTTAGGCAGACGATGGGCGCGCCTGGGTCCGTCGCATCGCAAACCGATGATCAGCCGGGACCGCAAAACGTAAACATGGTATCGAAATATGCACTAATCATGTAAGCCGATTGGTTGGTGAACCTCCCCACGCTTCCCCATTTCCCTTCCCGGTTAGCCGGAAAGCATATCCGTTCCAATCCGGGCCGCGTTGTTTGTTAGGCTGTGTGGGAAGTGGGTTCCAGATTTCGACAAAACTCGAACGAGACTGGGTGTGTGGTTTTAGCAAATAGAGGAATTGGGTTGCAGCAATTGGGAAATGCGGGTGGTGGGAAATAAATATGGAAATCATTTTTCGGTCAACGCATCGGATCGGTTCGGAACTTTCAAACCCGTGCAGAAGACCGGTGACCGGTGGAATTAGTGGCAGGGCAGGAGTAGCGGAGGCAAAAGGTCACGTTGCAGAAATTCGTAATTTATTTTGATCGGATAATGCCCGAATAGGCTCCGTGGGATTCGTTCCGGTTGGCAGGCTGTGATCGTGGTCGAGCAATCGGCGTATGAATATTTATACCGGTACGGATTGATGAGCGAAATGAGTGACAATGTCACCGTGCTGGGATGGCTCGTCGGTACTCGACCGGCCACTAAAAATAGCTGTCGTCGCATTATTGCCCCATCTGTCCAGCTGTAATGGAATTAATTACACCGTTTCTTCTAATTGCGTGCAATTGTGGAGTTATCATATTTTATTATCTCATTCAATATCAATTATTGGGGTTATGATGGTTTGTGCGGTTTTTTTTTTTCAATCGATGAGAGGAATGGTCTGGTCGTATTGCAAAAGCTTAATAGCATATTTCGCTGACCTACGATAGCGCGTTCTGTGAACGTCTAACGTCTATAAAGATTTGAGTTAGGATACTGAAGTTTTCTTGGTGATAAAAAATGTAGTGATGAAACCTAAACTTGTTAACGCATCCCGAACCAATTGACAACATACGTACTATTTTGACAGGTTGATTCCTAAACAAAAAATCAACTTGCTACAGTATAAAAGAAATAAACATGTAATGATTCTTTGAATTAACACGATAACTTTATCAAAAACCTAATCGTTTGATGGCTACTAAAGTCGCCAATTGAACCAAAACATTGTGTGATGCGTTCTGCAACAAGGGCAGCGTCCGTTTGCATCGAAAGAGCCTTTTTTTTATCTCGTGACGCCTCCTTCATCGCGTTTCTCCTAGGTCTCTTCGTGTGTTAAATCGAATAGGACGTACAATTACACTAGCTAACCGTTTTTAACATAGTGGTAAATTGATATTTTTTGCATACTTTCAGGCGTTATGAGTTCATAAATAAATGTTCTTGTTACTTCCAAATGGAGTTTCATAATTTTAAAACGTTAATTTAGAATAAAACAATAATAGTATCATACATTGTAAAAGCGTTTAAATGGGGCTAGTGGTGCAGGATTTCGCATAAACAAATCCTCTGTTTTAGCCACTATATTGGAAATCAAATTAATAAATAAATAAAGTATTTGTTTTGGTTAAGTTCAATGTCGTTCAATATCGTTCAAAAACGAAGTTAATTGTTTCATCAGTCAAAACATCGTTTTCAATAAACTTTTTTCAACTGGCTGCAACATAACTAACAGTTTTAAGCTTTAATACAAACCAATTATTATAACCAATTATTATAAAATTTGACCTACGAGTTGGTAATTTTGGATCGAAGAAAAAAATAGAGGAGAATCTAAAGTCAATCTCCTTGCGATGCATCGATCTGTAATAAATATTGACTTTTCTATTGCTAACGTGTTAGATGTTTACTTTTCCACGGTTTAGATGAAGAGCTGGCAACATTTCAGCTTTTTGTAACGTTAAAACACTTATTAAAAACTGCCGTGCATCGTCATAGACTGTTGATCATAGAAGCTTGATAAGGTGAACAAAAAATGTAGCTGTTAAAATAAATCAAAATCTATAAGTTATTGTAAACTTTTTAACTTTATGCTGTTGCACCATTACTGATTGCATACTTTCAGGCGTTGTCAAGTACAAGATGCAGTTTAATCACAAAATTTGTTGTTATGTTACTGAAAA
Organism: Anopheles maculatus; assembly: GCA_002091835.1. Taxonomy (NCBI): domain Eukaryota; kingdom Metazoa; phylum Arthropoda; class Insecta; order Diptera; family Culicidae; genus Anopheles; species Anopheles maculatus. Next base: position 22,793 of record KZ061933.1, on the reverse strand, counting down.
TTTTGTTCTACAATCTTTTAAATTATTTCACTATCTATTTATTTTGTTTCGTAAGAATTTGCCTACCATTCTTAAGCGTCACTAACAAATATTACGAAAAGACTTTTGCAATATGATTGTCGCACCCGGGAGGTTCACCTTGTTTTCATTTTTCTTATGTTCAAAGGGGTACGTCTCTGTGGCGCATGCTTCTGTAGTGGGTGCTAAGCTTAATATCCTTATTTTATTGATTTGCGCCTAAAATTCTGCAATCCTATGTTTCCCTCGCTTGATTGGAATCTCGGCATCATCTACCCCATATACAAGAAGGGAGATAGGCTAGAGTGCAGCAACTACAGGGGTATTACGGTGTTGAATACCGCCTACAAGTTTCTCTCCCTGGTTATACAAGATAGACTTGTCCCATTCGTTGAAGAGATAGTTGGAAACTATCAAAGCGGATTCCGAAACGGAAAATCAACCACACACACGAAAGGCCATCCGTCGGCTCAAGAACAACAAGGCACCAGGTACCGACGGAATAGTAGCCGAGCTGATCAAAAACGGTGGTGCAGCACTCGAACAGGAAATTCATCAAATTATTACTGAGGTATGGGATAGCGAATCGATGCCTTTTGATTGGAATCTCGGCATCATCTACCCCATATACAAGAAGGGAGATAGGCTAGAGTGCAGCAACTACAGGGGTATTACGGTGTTGAATACCGCCTACAAGTTTCTCTCCCTGGTTATACAAGATAGACTTGTCCCATTCGTTGAAGAGATAGTTGGAAACTATCAAAGCGGATTCCGAAACGGAAAATCAACCACTGACCAGATATTCAACATGCGGCAAATCTTGGAGAAGATGGCGGAGCAGCAGCTACACTCATATCATCTGTTCATTTGATTTTAAAATCGCCAGGGTAAAACTATACGACGCAATGAGCTCATTTGGAATCCCGGCCAAGCTTACCAGGCTTGTACGTATGACGATGACCAACATCACATGCCAGGTGAAGGTGGATGGAAAACTCTCAGGGCCCTTTGCTACCACCAAGGGTCTGCGCCAGGGAGACGGGCTTGCTTGCCTCCTATTCAATCTGGCGCTAGAGAGGGCCATCCGAGACTTGGAGGTGGAAACTTCGGGGACCATCTTCTATAAGTCACTCCAGCTCTTGGCATACGCTGATGACATAGACATCATTGGTTTGAGGCTCTCCTACGTAGCAGAAGCTTACCAAAGGATCGAGCATGCGGCAATGAACCTCGGGTTGGAGATTAACGAGGCAAAAACCAAAATGATGGTGGCACCACCAGCGGCCCTGCTAACAAACACTGATTTACGCAGGGGTGATGTACAGATAGGTGATCGCACCTTTGAAGTCGTCCAAAACTTCAAAAGTCAGCACCGTCAGCGCAAGGGTGCTGGCTGCCAGCCGGTCATACTACAGCCTGAGGAAACTTCTCCACTCAAAATACCTGTCGCGACGGACGAAGCTGGGACTGTACAAAACCTTTATAGTCCCAGTACTCACATACGCCTCTGAGATATGGACTTGTTTTTATTCAATCAAAGCTACATTTCGCTTCACCAAACAAAAGGCTGTATTTCGCAGCCGCAGTAAAGTTTTACCAAAAATGGAGTTCTATTTTTAATTCAATGTCAATTTCGCTAATAACGTAACATAATTTCTATTCGGGAAAAATTTCGAATGGGGCGGAATGGCACATCACATAAAAGCTACTTATCTTGCACAAAGACGTAGCTGCAAACGAAAAACAATACGTTTCTATCTATAGCACTCGCCGTTTCGATTCTACCATGCGATGTGTGTTCTGTCTTCTACAAATGGTAGCCGCTTTTGGCTATAAAGCTTCGCAACAAGCAAAAGCATAAAGTAAGGCATTAATGAAGTGCCTTCTGACAGCCGAATATGGTACGTCCTACTACGTGTTTGGGTGTGTGTGTGTGTGTGTGTGTGTTTGTGGGGCCGGAAATGATTCCCCGAAACAACGATTCCATCCGAGAGTGTTAACTGTGCACTTCGAGCTTCGTACATTGCTTGGAGTGGTGACGGTTTTTTTGTTTGTTTTTGCTCCTATTTCCGGACACGGATTGCGTACGCGAAGCTGTTCGATCGGTTGACAACTTTTCAGCACAGGAAGCAGCCAAAAAGTCATACAGCACAAGCTAGCCCGTGGATAGCGTTGGCAGAAGGGCAAACACGACCTAAAGACGGGCTGTCAAAATGTCGCTGAATTGAGATGTCAAGTGCAGTTAAAGTGCACTTCCGTTTCACGACCGTAAACTCTGACGAATTAATCTGTGGCCGGGTGTAGCAGCAGTGTGTTAAGCGTGGCTGCTTCTCACACTGGGACGTTTTAATTTGCAGCGTCTGTGACGAAATGATCAAAATCTTGTGTAACTATGCGGAACAAAACTACGGATGCTCAATATATTGAAATCGATGGAGCATAAATCGGAATTGATACATAAATAAATACCAACCTCTACATCATTCAAGCATTTTTCGCTGCACCAAAGAAAATGGTGCAGAATGTTTTTTCGCCTCCCCGGGAAACCTGTGCACTCTTTTTCACACCACAATAATACCCATCCTACGATGCAGCCTATGCTGCAGTGCCGTTTATCGTCGATTCTCTGCATGGTGAAAAATGTGTCTCAGCAGATAGAGGAAAAAAAAATAGATGGGAAATAAAAAGAAAAACATGCACAAGTGCTGTGTGCCTCCACCCACCGTGGGTCATAAAGCGAATCAAGCCACGAATATGTGCCTACCATTGCGATAAGAGCGTTGCTCTAATGTAAGAGGACATTTTGGGGGTGTTTTTTTTTAAGTTTTTCTCTTTCGCCTGGATGCAAGTGTGCGCTGGTTGCGTTTTTGTCACACAAACGTATGCACGGGTCTAAGCTTTCTGCCAGGTTTAGCTTAGCGATGTCACTGGCAGGCTTACGCCGGCAAACTTGCATCGTATTACCGGTCTTTATCGGTTTACCGTACAGTGTGGCAGTGGCATGGAAACCTGAGGCACACCCGCTTTGTCCGCACAAAATCGTGCGTCCGTTCATCAAACCGGCACCGCCTGAAACCGCCCGTCCATTGGCACTGCAGTTTAAGGTACAGAGCTCCCGGCCCAACGAGACAGGTTCGGTTCGGGGAGACCATTTTGGGTTCACCGTCATTTGATCGCGATTTCCAAGAACGGACAGAAAAAAAACTTCATCCATTTAGCAATATCAAGAGAGAGAGAGAGAGAGAGAGAGAAGTAGAGATCGGGAGAATGTTTTCCTGTTTTTATTTATCAGAATCACTATATTGAGCTATAGTCTGTAGGCTTCATTGGTTTTGTTTTGTGTTTTGTTTTGCCCTCCAACTAAGCTGCTCTCCAGCCTCGCGATATATTAGATTAGAGCTAAAACAAAGTGTGATTTACGGATTGCATCAACGTGCATGTACAATCGCATCGCCACCGGGCGCAAAACATTGTATTACGGAAAATGGCCGTTGTCAAGGATACGGCGTTTTGATGACTGCGTTTTTTGTTGTTGCGGGACGGTAGATTGTAAATCGCTGCTATGGGGATTGCATATCAGCAGGCGCTTGTTTTTTCGTATTGTACCGGGTTTTGGATGAGGATAAGAAGAGAGTTTGCCGAAACAATGGAGTTGATGTAATATTTGCAATGGGAATGTTTTTTGGATTTTGTAAAGTTAAATAAAAACTTGATTTTTTGACTGGAAGTTCCCAAAAACTATTAAAAAATAAGCAGACTGAAAAGGTTTGGTTAGATGAATCCTGTAACTGATCAACAAGCTGTGCACAATTTTAAAGCAGTTCGTTAAGAATAATTCGCGAAGAACCTTATTTTCAATATCGCATTTGCGCACGCTTATTCCTTACTAAAAATGATATTTCTTAGGAAAATAATGTGAAATAGACCATCATTCGGCCCGGTGGTTGTTGCGACAGCGGTGTCGGTTTTCACACGGCAGGACCGGGGTTCAAATCTCATTCGTTCCCCCATAGTGAGGACTGCCTATCCAACTATGCGATAACAATAAGTCTAGTAAGCCAGAAATGGCAGGCATGACCTAAGAGGTCGTTAGGCCAAGAAAGAAGAAGAATAATACAAGAGGCATCAACTTTTTGAGTACTTTAATCTGAATTTCATTTAGAAGAGCAGGTACAATACTTACGGTAAAAAAATTGTGACTTCGATGTTCGTATTGTCGCATAAACATAATCAAGCGCACACGGTTTAAATAAAAATATTCTGTGCTTTTTAAAAATCAAAATTAAGCCATTAAAATGGATATTTTAATTTTTGACACGAAGCGCCAAATTTTGACAGATTTTTCGGTAAAGCACAGATAAGTTATCAATAAATGCTGTAATGCCTTCCGACAAACAATTCCGTAACGATTCCACGCAATACGCAACCATGCTGATAATAATAATACCACCCCTAATGCTTTAAGCTTTACGTTTGTTTTGATAAGCTATAAACGATTGGATAAAACATATCACCGATCCGTGATACGACAAACACTTGTCGCAGAAAGTTTGTCTACAGCACAGTGCTCACAAAATGGCGATCGTATCCTTGTGGCCGGACGGTTCAAAAAGGATGTTTTCTCAACAACGGCCCACCGGGAAACCTTTTCCCACCTTGTGTCCCGGGGCGGGCGTCATTATTTAATGTTTTTGTTCTTTAGAAAATTTTCAGGATCAGTCGGCAGTGAGCAGCGGTCGTGTAAACGATGCTAATTAGAGACAGGGACCGAAGCCACACGTCGCAACGGAACACGATGTTACAATGTTTGGCTAAAATTTTATCCCTCTCAACATCCACTCCGCTAAGGGTGTCATCGACAGGGCGGAACGTGCCATTTTGTGCCAACGGTTGGTCCGGTGCACTGTCTGTAGCCTTGTCCGGGTAGCCTGTCATCACAATCGACCCCGGAACGCCGGCTGCGGCTCGAGCTTACTACGTGTGGCATTAAATCGCGATGGACAATCGGGCTGGTCAGTGCGAATCGGGCTGGAAGCCTGGCTGGTGAATGAATGGCATGAGTATGGGGCTCTTAGGACGTACACAAGTGTACTTGTGTCGCGAGCGGTAGCCTGTGAGTGAGCAGGTTGCTCAACGTGACCGACGTGATAAGGATGCAGGAATAGTTGGGGAGCGAGAAAAAATAATAACAATACCGGTACCGCACAGGCTAAGCGCCGCACGGAGGCAGGAAACATTCGCCGTTGGTTGGAAATTCCTTGATCGCTGGATGCACAAGCTGTGCGCTAGTACAATGATCGTTTGCTTTGATTTGTGACACTCCGTAAATGACCACGTTCCGTGATTCGGATGACCAACGGTAAATGTGATCCAGTGGCGACAACGAACAGTCGGTGACAACGTGGACGTTTGATAGTTGGCTGTAGGTTCGCAGCGGGTGCTACTACTACGATGATTTCTGATCCAAATGAACAATCCCACAAGCTGAGCATCTAGCACAGTCATTTCTCGAGTGTGGAACTGGGGCTTTTTTTTACATCCACAAGTACATCCACTCGCTCTGATTACACTACATGCAGATATACTGACGAGTGAGCATTATCGTACTGCTTGAGTAGCGAACGGTTCACCTCTCCACTCGGCCACTGGCCGGGAAAGAGACCACTTGAGACCTGGATATGGTCGATATACTCGGACGGGTGGATGGGGTCTTACTCGAACGAGACATTTGTTGTTCCGTGTTTAATGCCATGTCAACCAGCCCGCCTATGCCGAGGATTCCGAATTGAAATAGAAACAAATGAATGTCAACATCACGCTATGACTGGCACAGGGTTACGGAACAATCGGATAGAGGGGTTTTTGCGTTAATTGTAAAGATGTGACTCAAACAACTTGGGTACACGCGTTTCTGTTCTGTCAGATATTGTTGTGATTAATGGATGGTGTAACAATTGCACAGATGCTAACGAAACAAGAAACTTGGGCGTGATTAAAAGGCCCTATTTATTCACATTCAATTCGATTTACCAAAATATGATAATACAAATAACTATTTGAAACTAAGTACTTGTACAGTAGGATCTTTAAAAATTGTGACCGTAGATGGTGGCCATATTTTTGAAGCCTTAAAATTAGAGTGTATTTATAAAATGGGTCATCATTTACACAATAAAATACGAGAATACAGGGCATTACGTGTTCTCAATAATGGTCCTGCGAATAGGACTCTCTTCGCTATCTTCTTCCTGGCTTATCGATCAGCCATCTAGTGACTGATCTAGGAATATTGATACCGAGTAAATGGAATTCGATCCACGGTCCTGCACCGGACCTGGCCTTCGCTGTATGGTGAACAAATTTGAGGAAACTAGTCTTTGCCAAATTTGCCCAGAACGCACCAAATACATGGAAAACATACGGCAAAGGGGTTTCGCGTCGTGTATAGCAGACACTAGTCGAGATCTGCATGGAGACTACAGCCTAATAGCGGTTTACTACAAGATCCAACCAACTCAGGACTTCAAACTTAATTGTTTCTTCACACTCGGATAGATTCAGGAATGATGGGGTTTTCGGGGGAATAGTACACTCCGACCAATACCAATGAGAACTGTGGCTTTGGTAAAGAGGTTGTAAGGTTCTGATTTGTTTGTAAATGTTTGTCTATATTTCTTCTTCTTTCTTGGCCTTACGATTTCTTAGGTCATACCTGCCGCTAGGCTTATTGTTACCGCATAGTTGGATAGTCAGTCCTCACTATGGGGGAACGGCCCAGATGAGACTTGAACGCCGGTCCTGCCGTGTGAAGACCGGCGCCGCTGTCGCAGCTATCACCGGGCCGCCCTTATCTATATTTATACCTTAAAGTTAATCCTTTTTTTTAGACTTATTTACTTACTTACTGAAGCCTTAAGCCTACGACGTATAATTGTTCTTAAGTTAAGACCTACTGAGGTGTTTACGATTGCGTTTAAGCCGGGAAGGTCACATGCACGATATACTTATCATGTGTATAGTAGTTTAGACTGGAATTTTAAATAAAGCATAACACCAGTCGATTCTATGGGGTAGTTCGGTGATAGAAGGGGATTACATTACTCACTTGTTAGGCGCTATAATACCGCTTTGGCCTGCTCCAACAATCCTTAATACCACAGACTACAATCTAGCACTGTCGTCTGCCAATCTATCCATCTATCTCGGCCATGAAAATCAAAACAAGCAAGTCAGAATTGGTGGGTTCAAGACTTCTCGAGGATGTATAGCCAAAACAATCTCTTCTCCAACTTAGTATACTCGCCTGATAAAATAACTTCTCGTGTTTTATTAAGCCTTTGATAGTGAAAAAGTTATGTTTGCCAACGATTGTTCCACAACATTAATCTACAAGCTCTTCTTCTTCTCCTTCTTCTTCTCTGTGAGGTATCCCTCGGTACGACTTGGAAGTCCAGCTTCCTGGGCCTTTCCAAGTTACTCCGCTGGTAAGAGCGAAACCTGCTCCAAAAACCTACCTCACTACTTTAGGACCGGCAACTAATGGCCATATGTCCTGTAATCTACAAACTCTTAAACAAACAACAGTGGTTAGTTCATTTTAAAACATTTTAATTTTCAATTTCAAAACATCAAAACAATCAAAAACCAGTTACACTATGGCGTGTGTGTGCTATCGCACTAAATCGCACAAACACTATTACAATCCTACCGACTCCCGGAATCCTCGAAAGTGTGTGCGAATTCTTCTAAAAGTTGAAAAGAAGCAATTACATAACCTCTCCGTTCGCTTGTTGCAGGCATACATCGGTGCAGAATTTGGGTACGGCAAATCAGCAAGTTGCCTCGCGACGGAACAATCATTTCCTGGCCCTACTCTGGCAGTACGCCATCAAAGCGAGCAGTCGCGCTCTATCCGTGAGCAAAGCCGAAGAAAGTCCATTCCAATTAGCCGATCGATTGACGCTTTAATCGAATATTTCCATTCTCGTACCGGTATTTGTGAGTCGCGTTGCGATAGTGATATGCATTTTTCGGTTAGTTTGTTTTCGGCGTAGTGCGTACGCCTGTCTGAATGACTGTCTGCTGATCTGTCCAGACGATACCTTCAAACGAAGCGAAACACACACGACCAACGATAGATTTCTCGCCCTGTTTTGTTCTTTCATCTCCTCATCCCTAGCTACGACGGTAATGAAGTTGCCTGGGAGTTATCGGGTATCGTGAAGGGTTTTGCTGTTTCGCACCGAAACCGTTGGTCCTGCACATAAATTCTTTGCATTTGGTGGTTTGGCATGCATCTGTGTGCATCGCACACGCATCGCCTAGCGACTGGCCGAATACGTTTCGCTCGCGAAACATGGAAGGGTTGATCGTAAAGGTGCAAAACCCGGGATCTGGAATGAAACTCGGCTTGATGTGTGTGTGTGTGTATTTCGAACAGAGCAAGAGAATTCCGGCCACCGTCCGATGTGCACTGCTGAGAGTGTGAGAAAACTGACACTAGAGCTGGAAAGAGAGTGTACGCGAGCAGTGGTTATGCCAAAAACGAAAGCTTTACCCTGTTGGAAAAGCTTGCCCCCGAACACACGGAGCACCCGCTTCCACTATGGCAACTGCAGTGATAACTGAGCGCCGCTGGTTGGAGAAAGTGTGAGCGAAAGGATGGGTGAGCGAGCCAGATAACTCGGTGCACATCGTGTGTCCGAATGTGTTGGCGAACCGGAAGCAGTGAACGTATCCTTGCAGCGAAGGTTCATGCACCGAGCGTCGACTTTAAACTAGGTCGAACGGTCAATAAACCATGTACCTACCTACTACGACGACTACGACGACTACTACTACTACTACTACTACAGCTGCTTCTTCACCTGGTCATGGCCGTGCGGTCGGGTGCAAAGCGCGTAGTGAACCGTCACAATCGTTGGGCTTTCGAAACCCCCGGAAGGCGAAACTACTACGACCACGACGGTGTTAGCTGTTACGATTATGGCGTGGGTCGAACCCATGGATGGCAGGCACGATCCTGGCTTTCGCTCGAACAGCACGCAATGGGTGTGTGTGTGTGTGTATTTTTGCACTTCCCACCAGTCTTCCCGACCAGTTTTGTAGTCGAGGATCAATATTTTTATAGTATTTTGCACACCTTTTTTCCGCTCTAGCTGACTGACCGAAGAGAGGGCGGTTCAGGGCGTTAGGTGACGCTTGTCGCAATTGTATGACCCGGGCTGTGTACGTGCTTCGCTCGATTGTGTGCCCGAAGTGTGAAGAAAACAAAAGCTCACTTTTGCACGGTGAAAAATTACACCGAATGGTGGTGAGACAGTGGACAAGGGACGCGAGACGAATGATGATGGATCGCATGCCAATCGAAACGCCCTCGCAATGTATCGTCACCCATGCCAACGACCTGGGGTGCAGCTGTCCATTCTCACCCAACGGTGGCAAGACATATCCTGTGTTCTGGTGTTCCAAGCGATCCAATCACGTTTCCCGATGGATGATATAGCTCCGCAACGACACTTACTTTGCGTGGTGATAAAGTTGGATAGGTGTTTGAAGCGGTGTTAAAGCATCACTTCAAACTTTCCCGATACACTGGCACGTACGGATGGAGATGAGCTGAACCGTTTATGCACGGTAGGGCGAAAGGTTTTTCCCTTTAAATTTCGCTTGCAATTGAAGAGAGGTTAAAAACGAATTGCCTTAAATTTTAAAAACTGAAAATGTTTGACAATATAAAGGGTGTTCAGGAAATCAGTGGTGAGTTTCGTTCAGCTTTAATCCACTTGCGGATAGTGTCTGGTAAATGCCTAAGTCGTTGTCTAAGGCTTCGTTGTGCTAAAGTTTTGCTTAACAAAATGCTTACTATCCGAAACGAATTCCTTTAAGAGGATATGAAGCCTCGTCTTACTAGAACCTTCGTCGCCTTAAGGAGCTCTTGCTTGTATCAAGAGACTTTGTTATCGTAGTCGTCCAAGTAACATCTTCCAAGATATTTGTGGAAGAGGTCTCGTTTTAATATCATATTCCAAAAGACCTTCTCGTACCTTTGTAGCAGTCCCATCGTCCCCAGGGATTTTGTGTACGATCAAATCAACTTTGAAAGAATAAGTTAAGAAAACGGCCACCTTTAGACAAGAGCAACAAGATATCAATACAGTTTAAGAATGAAATGAATTAAAGTAAAAACGGTAAGGGCATCGTCGATCTGAGATTGGACGATGCTTAATATACTAAACGAATTACGTCTTAGATAACTTGCAGTATAATAAGCCTTATCTTCCAAGGATCTTCGTCGTCTTAAGGAACTTTTCTACCAAAAAACTTTATTATTTTTGTCGCTTAAGTAACACGCACCAAGATTCCGGTCAAAGAGGCCTCGGTTTCGCGTCATCCTCCAAGAGACCTTGTCGAAATTTCATCGTCGCAAGGATGTTGTGTACGAGCAAATCAAGTAAGGCTTAGTAAATTAATAAAATGGCCACCTTTAGACAAGAGCAACAAAATATAAAAAAAAGCTTAAGAATCAAATTGTGACCTGTGATTGCATCAAAAACGTGTTTGAGATATTATTAAAGCATAAAAAAATATTATACAACAAAGACGTAGTTATTTTTATGCTTTAAGATATGGGTCATCTTCAGCAGTCACTTAAACCAGAATGTCTCGGCAGATTTTTAGACTAGAACGTAAAAGACACTACCGGTTCCGTATCAAGTCTCATCTGTTCTGTTTATTTGTCCAAGGTGTGAATATCTGTCTATGGTAGTATAAATAAGTCTTGCAAGTTATTATAAGCCCGGCATCGTCGAACGTTTCTTAAGTAAAGCACAATAATCTCTTGTGTACACCAGGCCATGTCTATTCGACGTGCTCCCTAGGAGCAGGCCACGAAAGAAGAAGAAGAATCTCTTGTGTACTGGTACGAAACAAACGTCACACATAACCACCAAGAAGTAAATGTCAAACCATTGCGCACACTCTCAACACTTTATTACGTGCACATTACCATTTTGATTTACTGAAAAGTTACGAACTCCGCTTCATACGTTTAATGATCTTCATGCCGCAATGTTTCCAATTCCTAAAGGGAGCAAAAACCTTCCTTCTGAGTCAGCAAAACAGCGAGGTGCAGAAACAACGCCAACAGCGCAACGGTTGAGCCCTTGAGAGGAAGTAATAAGAATTTACCGCCACAGCCGGAACAAAACTGGGTTTCCGTTCGGTAGCAGTCATTGGAGCATTAAACGGCTTGATTTTATTGCCCCAGCATACGTAACCGGGCCACCGTACACAGTTTGCACCCGCACCCGTGTTCGAGTACCGATTGGTCGGTGTTGCACTGTGAACCGTGAGAACCGGGTACCGTTCTGCCGACCGGTAGCAGGGCTTTGAAGTGCCATTTTTTATGCCCTGCCAGTCCCTGTGCTCTGCTACCCTCATGTCCCGTTTTTAGTCAACCTTGACATAGTTGTGTTCCGGCTGGTACCAGGTAAGCGTACAGCAGGACTTTGGCTCCATACGCGTCCGTTCGCTCGTTCGTGTGAGAGTATGCACAGATAGGAACTGGGCCAATCGACACATCATCATCATCACCACGCTTGCAATGGGAACTGGTACGCTGGTGGGTGTGCAGGATCTTGCAGGCCGACCTATGGCCGCCTCCACCGGACCACCGGAAACTGATGAAGAGCTAGCGGAAAAGCGGAAAGAAGCCTTTTTTCGCTTCACGACCTAGCAATGTGAAGCTTGAAATATTTGTCTATTTATCAAAATATTCACACCACCGGCATTCGGTACTGAATGCTGAAGCGTTTCCGAGCCGTGGCCACAGAGAGTCGAATGTGGGGTGAACGATAAATTGCGAGAGTACCTTACGCAAACCTCAAACCACGGTGACCACGGTACAGAACCGTCTGAAGCATGCAGTTCGGCAGAACTTAACATGCGCTCGGGGATACTTTCCACAGTCGCATCCATCATCATCCACTTCTACTCCGGCCGTAAGACGCGTGCTAAAGAGCCTCCGGCGTACTGGACCAGCATGATTTGCCAGTCCTTGTGGTAGAGTGCTTTGGCGTGCACAGTGTTCGTGCCGGTAATGCCGGTAATGATATGGCCGTATGGCCCAGCAAGTGATAGGCGAACTGAGGGTTAAAATGAGTGAAAAAAAGCATCACACCATCATGCAGATAGAGCTCCAAATCTTCAAGACATCATTAACACTAGTGTGACGATTTGTGTTCCTTATGAAGATGCGTCCTGTGAGTAAAATAAATGATTATAAAAGTATTGTAATTAAATTTTGCCTAAAAACATGGGTTGAATTTAAATTTATATCTTCTTCATTCTTTTGGATGATAATTTTACAAATTTAATCGACATTTATGTTCACTGGTACTCTATTCCGTCAAAGACCTGCGAGTAGATGGGAACTACCACCATACTCAAGATGGTGGTAGCAATAGTGTTAAACTGGCAAGAGTTGGCATCGCCGTTGGATATGCTCATTTCAAAGGGTCGGCTGCTAGTCTTCACCATAACCCGAGGCAAATGATCTAAATATTCCTTTTTGCTTTATCACCGGTAAGCCTAGCAAAGGGCGCAACACGGAGGACTAAGTATCATCTACGTTTATGGATTAGAGATGAGAATAACAACTCTTTTTAGTGAGTCAACTCAGAGTGAGTGAGTTGTTATTCTGAGCCAACTCGTTTAGCGACTCATTTGGGAGTCACAATAAAAAAAACCAAAGCAAAAACGTACAAGTATTGGCTTTGTCATTTTACTCGTTCATGAGTGAGTACATGTCGGCACGGCGAGTCGTTTTCCAATAGCGTTCATGAGCGAGTTGAAATGAAATTGTATGGGCCGAGTTGCAACGTGAACGAATATGAGCGAGTTGAAATGAAATCGTATGGGCCGAGTTGCAAAGTGAACGAATATGAGCGAGTTGAAATGAAATTGTATGGGAAGAGTTGCAACGTGAACGAATATGAGCGAGTTGAAATGAAATTGTATGGGAAGAGTTGCAACGTGAACGAATATGAGCGAGTTGAAATGAAATCGTATGGGCCGAGTTGCAAAGTGAACGAATATGAGAACGAATTGAAACGAAAACTTACAAGAGAGCTGAAACGAAAATATACTGTCCACGTATCCTTTACCTTAACCGCGAGCGAAATAGCAAAACTGAAGTTCTTGTAAGTTTTCGTTTCAATTTGCTTGAAACTTTTCGTTTCAATTCGCTTGTAACTTTTCGTTTCAATTCGCCCATACGATTTCATTTCAACTCGCTCATATTCGTTCATTTTGCAACTCGGCCCATACGATTTCATTTCAACTCGCTCATATTCGTTCACGTTGCAACTCTTCCCATACAATTTCATTTCAACTCGCTCATATTCGTTCACGTTGCAACTCTTCCCATACAATTTCATTTCAACTCGCTCATATTCGTTCACTTTGCAACTCGGCCCATACGATTTCATTTCAACTCGCTCATATTCGTTCACGTTGCAACTCGGCCCATACAATTTCATTTCAACTCGCTCATGAACGCTATTGGAAAACGACTCGCCGTGCAGATATGTACTCACTCATGAGTGAGTTAATAAAAAACGAGTCGTTAAAACACGCCGTGCCGAGTGAACGCAACTCACGAGTTGGTATATTTTAACTCACTCACTCGCTCAGAGTCACTTTGCACTTCTCTATTATGGATGCCTTTACCTTTCCACTTCCAAAGATCTACCGAAGCGTTTAATTCGATGTCATACTCTAGCGGACATTGTTTCCAACGTTCTTAGTACGAATTGTGATTGAACTGAAGCGGAAGATTTTAGAAACTTTGTAAGCAGCAGAAGGTTTATTCAAAAGTCATCTATAAATCTATTCTATAAGTCTATTCTTTTGAAAACATTCGTTTTTTACTGAAGCCTCGAGCAATTTTTAATGTTTATTTAACTATTTAAGAATACATAATATATTAGTTTTGAGCAAATTTAATAATTTAATTTAATAGAAAACATTTACTTTTTATTTGTAAATTGCAACAGTAAATCGTCACTTATTCCTTGGTAGAAGAACTTCCCGATTCGGTGAAAAAAACTTTAAAACTTCACCGCAAAAAACAGCCAGTTCCGTTTGTCTTAGGCATGATATTCGATTGCAGATGGGTTTTATTTCTCGAAATTCATCGCATACTGTCTCAACGGTACACCTGCGAGATCGCAAGTTGATTGCCAATAATCGATTTGACACAGTAAAGGCTGCCAAGTGGGCGCTTGCGTGTGAAAAGCACGAATGTTGGTGGGCCCAGAGAGAATGAGAGAGGGAGAGAGAGAGAGGGTGATGCAGAAACGAAGTAGTGGAAAAATATATAGACATCCTGTGCCGGTACGATGCACCTGCCCATCCTCATGGTAACGGACGCGGGGACTCGTGGCGATAATTGCTCAACTCAATTCTGGTCCACTTGATTATGTTGATTTATGCTTCGCGTCGTATTGATTTTCGACAGTGGGGGTTTCATATTTTGTTGCGATGATGTGTTAAAGAATAGATTACGAATGTGTTGCAGTGCCAAAACATGTGCATCGTAGCATCTTTCAGTGTTACAAAACTGCCCCACTTTTTTATTGAAAAAAAAACTAAGAAATCTTGAAAAAAAATATGGGAATATCGTAAAGATTATTAAAAAAAGAGATTTGGAGATTAATCTAAGCAATCATTGCTACGCAATATGATGCTTGTCATATGTGTGCTATGGAATTGAACTTAAAATGTCCAATACAACACATTTTCGTAATATTGCCTACCTTTAGGCGTCTAGTGGTGACATTCACACGCATATTGATAAGCGCCTGAAAAATACCTGGTAATGAACTGTTTTAACAGCTCTTTTTGTCTATTTCTTTTACACTTCTACAGTAAAAACAAAAACCACGCCAACAAAACACACTAATGAAGACATTGTCATGTGTCATATTCCAGCATCGTCAGACAAAAGTCGCCACTCAATAGCTATCTTTCATCCACCGATAAAGAGTTGACAATAGCAGCAGCGACAAAAAAACACACACACAGCTACACTGAAAGCAAAAACTGTTTCACCACCATGAATCATGAACCATCAAAGCTTCGGCGTGGCTCATCGTCGAGTAAACTCTGGCTTTAGCGCTAGCGAAATAACATCACAAGAAATTCGCACAAATAGTTCGCCAACGGTTGCTGCACACAACATAGCAACATATAAAAAAAAACGGAAGGAAACTTTCATCTCAACACCAGCTAGCTGGTTGAGATCGACACGGACGAGCACCGGTGCCGCATCCATCCGATCCAGCCGTCCATCGCCGCTATTTTCTATCGATAGGTCTATTAGTCAATCAAATCTGTCTAGCAACTTACGCGAACGCTCATACGTTAAGCGGTGGTTCCACCGCTATTATGTGTTTCTAGCCGTGTGACACGTGCCGTGGATGGTGGATCGTGCCCGCGTACCAGATGGAACGTGATGTTTTGTTGGTGATGGTCTATCGGAGGATTCTGTATCCTTTTTTGTTGTTGTTGTGTGTGAGCGTTTTTTTCTACTTCTCCAGTCTCTGTGGAAAGAAGATGTATGATACAGGCGTGTCTGCGTACGATTTATTCAATCATCGGTTCGCAAAGATCCATATCATACGCATCGGTACAAGGCAGTTGTCGATGGAAGAAGGTTTACCAGTTGTACACAGTTGTGGTACACAAAAACGGTTTAAACACAACTAGAATGAAGCGTACAGTCGAAGTCAGTTTATCTCTTTTTTAGTAACGATAGTGGCAAATTAGGCGCTTTTATCCTGGGTTGAATTGGGCTACTATACGAGATATTTAAACTAAAACATGTGCTCTATTTCAAGCTATGCACGATGAGGTCTGTTTATTAAACGGCGCCTGAAAGTATGCAATTGCGCCTGAAAGTATGCAAAGAGATATTTCGCTCGTTTTAGGTTTATTTACATCGTACATTAATTTTTCCATTTTTCCCTACAATAATACCTATTAAATTAGTAAAAATGATACATATTTTGTAAGGTCATACATGTATTCTGCCATAAAACATAAAAATTTCTAAGCAAATCGTCCTCGTATGAAAAATATTAGCCCTACAAATTGCAAGAGGGATTTAAAATCGGTTGACATTATGTTTAAAAAATACACTTACATACGTTGTTACATTATCTTAAGCAAGTGTTCGCAAACATTGAAAGTATATTTAAAAATTGTAAAAATAATGTTAAACTTCGTTTTGTAGTTCAAGAAATTCAATCAAAGTTTTTGTTTTTCACTAAAAGAAAACAAGGTATTACATGTACTATTTCAACTGGGATTGTTGATAAGAAAATTATGCTGTGGAATATAATACAATCATTTGCTTAAATCTTACACCCATTATTTAAACATTTTGCTTTTCAATTAACTCAACTGTTCCGAACAGACCGTGCGCACACGCCCACAGTTTAACGAGGAAAATAAAACTTCTATTTTCCTTTTTGCTATCCTACGCACACACACACATACATTGTAGCGCTTTTCGGTGTAAGCCAGTGGCCACTGTTTATTTGTGATCTTGTACACCCGGCAGCTTCCGGCTTCGCCCCATCGTAGCTTCCGATTGCAGCAATCATCCGACTCGTGCCACGGCAGCGCGGCACGTCCTGGGATCATTTCACGCCCGGGAACGGAACGGAGCAGAAGGATGCAATCGCTTGACAGTCGGAATAGGAAAAACGTGTTACGTGCAGTAAACACTGATTATCCTTGTTACGTTCGCGCTTCGCATGCCAGATTATGGGACCGGATTCGCCTTCCCGCCTCCCGTTCGGCAACATTTTGTAACATTTCATTTGCCAGCGTTTTTCTCCCTTTCGCAGTCTCACTTTGTGTGAGTGTGCTTGTTTTTTTGTTGATTGCAACCTGTTAGAGATCAAACTTATGTACGGAACTGGTTGCAGAACGGGAATGGGAAAAAAGAACTTGTTTTTGCCTTTTCTTGCTCACTTCGCCGACCGGGAGACGGGTTTCGATTTGCAAGTTTTGTCCCCTCGCAACATCTTCATCATCTTCATCAATAGATTTTATGTTATTATCATCCGCTTACGGGGGCGTTTCTCTTGTTGCGTGTATTTGTTATTGTTGCGCCCGTTGGCCCCGAACGGAATAGAATATCATCCCCGACACTCAACAATCGCATTAGGAAACCATCTCGAACGAACAGCGGATACGCTGCGGGTAGCAAAACTACGATGTTAAGTCGCTGTTAGAGAGCAGCCCCATGCTGAGATGGCAGAAAGGAAAAAGCTTCCAGTTTATTTTATTCTTCCCTTTTGGTTGTGCGTATCGGATTGACATTACCGAGGGGTAGTAAGGGTTGAGGAGCGATAAACGAGGGCTAATTCTTGAAAATGACAATTTGAAGGATGAAGAAAAAAAAAAGCCAAACTCCAATTCGATGTTGGACACGTTTCGTTTGATGTTGGGAACTTTTGATATCGGGTTCGAAGTCACAGTCGGTGACAGAGAAGACAAAAGCTGTTGCTGTCGTTTTTTTTGCTGAGGGCATTAAAGAATAATGATTGATTAATGCAAAAGAATAATGTTTAATCAACCAGCAGTAGTACTCGTTTTTGATGATATGAAATTCTTTATAATGTGCAATGTAATATAATGCAATAAAGTTGTTGTCATGAGATTTGAAGATTTGAAGGATGTATATTTTTTTATGCTTTCGACACCATAACTATGGGTACATTCAATAACACACTATTGGAATACTCGGATGCGTTCATTTGAACTTAAAATATGAAAAATGCTAAGAAATGGTGATCAAGGCGTGTAGTGCTTTACATTCGTCTTTAAAGCTCCTGTTTTCGCAACTTATAATAGGTATAAAATGGTTCCAAAAAGTTGGTCCAATCATCAGAAACAAATGACCGACTTTCTGTTTGATGTTGTGTGTTCATTTTAGAATTAAGTTGCAATAAAATACATATGAAAAATAAAAAAAGTGTCATAATATTAATTATTATGTGCTAAGAGTATAAGAAAAAGATACTATTTATAATGAACAAAATGTTTGAAAAGCTGTAACTGAAGCTCAATTAAAAAATAATACGGAGACAATAAAACATTTAGCGAAAATACAGTCATCACATTGAAAGGCATGCATCGCATAATCACAAGAGGAAAATCCTCATAAAAAACACTACAACAATATATTTAGACATTAAACAAGCTGCTAAAAAGCCAATGATGAATTTATTGCATATCGTCAGGCGCTTATCTCTTTTTCACCCACTTGTTTATTTGAGTAAGGAAAAGATACTTTTTTAAAAATTGTATAAAATTTACTTTACACTAACTTTTTTACTATTAAATGCTAGTAAAGTTTATTGTTTACTAGTTTAGTTATACTATAAAATACTTATATTCATTACTCGACTACACTGTTGCTGTTGAATGTTGTAGTTTAGTGCTTTTGTACGTTGGATTTTTGCTATAGTTTGATAGTAGGGTCTGTGATGAAGTATGACAGTGTTTTGTTGTATGTGTTTTGACAGTTTGGAGCTGCTAGCCCTATATACAAACTGACAGGCACAAACTGGCTAGCTGAAAGCTTCAAAAGGATTTATATTGAGCCAAAAGAAGCGTATTTTTTCTTTTAACAACAATTTTGCACTATCAAAGGCTGTAATCTAGTGGTTTACATGGAAAATCATTCTGACAGTTCGACAACAACAACATAAGAAACGGCAAGTGCGTTCGATCGAGTTATTTTCAGTCAATTCGTGAGGTTTTTTTTATCATTTCGGATAGTTCTTGTGTTTCAACCAGTGAAAAATTTTTTGCTCTATCTTTAGTCTGTCTATATGTTCTATTCGTTTCGTTAGTTCGTCTATTCCATTTCCCTTGATACCCTGGTGACCTGTTATCAGGCGCTACAACCGCTTCGCGGTCTTGGCCTGCTGCAACAATCCTCGATACCGCTCACGGTCTAGCGCTGTCGTCTGCCAATCCATTATCCCGGCTGTTCAGGCGGACGCATCAACGCCATCACTTCATCTCAGTTTGGGCCTACCACGTCTCCTCTGTCCATGTGGACGGCCTAAAAGGACTTTACGGGCTGGGTCGTCCGGTGCCATTCTCATGACATGACCACCAGCCCACCGGAGCCTGGCAAGCCTAATTCGCTGAACGATGGTGAGATCACCGTACAGCTCATAGAGCTCGTCATTGTAGCGGCTCCTCCATTGTCCTTCCACACATACGGGGCCAAAAATCCTTCTGAGCATCTTCCTCTCGAACGCGGCTAAGAGGGTTTCGTCAGTTTTGGACAGAGTCCATGTCTCAGAGGCGTATGTGAGTACTGAGACTATAAAGGTTTTGTACAGTCCCAGCTTCGTCCGTCGCGACTGGTATTTTGAGTGGAGAAGTTTCCTCAGGCTGTAGTATGACCGGTTGGCAGCCAGCACCCTTGCGCGCAACTCAACGTCTATGTTGTTATCGGTGCTGACTTTTGACCCCAGATAGGTGAAGTTTTGGACGACTTCGAAGGTGCGATCACCTATCTGTACATCACCCCTGCGTTAATCAGTGTTTGTTAACAGGGCCGCTGGTGGTGCCACCATCATTTTGGTTTTTGCCTCGTCGATCTCCAACCCGAGGTTCAGTGCCGCATGCTCGATTCTTTGGTAAGCTTCTGCTTCATAGGAGAGCCTCAAACCAATGATGTCTATGTCATCAGCGCATGCCAAGATCTGGAGTGACTTATAGACGATGGCAGACTCCGAGTCTCGGATGGCCCTCTCTAGCGCCAGATTGAATAGGAGGCTAGCAAGCCCATCTCCCTGGCGCAGACCCTTGGTGGTAGCAAAGGGCCCTGACAGTTTTCGATCCACCTTCACCTGGCATGTGGATTCCAAATGAGCTCACTGCGTCGTATAGTTTTACCCTGGTTATGCTATCGTATGCGGCTTTAAAATCAATGAAGAGATGGTAAGAGTGTAGCTGAGATCCCCTGGTGACCTGGGATCCATCTGATTTCTCCCTGAGTCTGTGTGCATCTAAGGAGTGCTTTGTTGAACTTAAAGTCCTTTTGTGTTCTCAGAATTATGGAGCAAGTTACTTAACTGTCTATATTTCTTGTTCTATGTGTATGTATATTGAAATTTTAAGGTTTTTCTATAGTCATAATTTCTGTTGATGTTATGTTGGTCTGTTGTTTAGCAGGTCAAATTTGGTAATACAAATACTAATGTTTGCGTCATATATTGATTTACTAGGCATCTGTAAATATTAGTGCTTTTGGTGTTTTAATTGTCTTGTTAATTCTTGCCTTGAAGAGTTATCAAAGTTACCTTCATTTGCAACTTATTTTTATGTCACTTCCAGCATCGTTTACGGTTATATCTGTCTCGGTTGGATTCGTGCAAAGTTTGCAATTTCTTTCGCACCTGTTTCGTATTCCAGGATGCGTATATCAATGAAAACATTCAGTATCACTCATTTCTTCCCGAGAGTAATACGCAAAACAATGTTATTGAAATGACAAAAAACGAAATATTACGTATTAATATCGTTCGGGCTACTTCGCACTAAAGAAACCCAACATTCGCATTTACACGCCGAAGGAATTCGAATCACTTTTCCAACGGCAAAACTACCACCATCCAAACATCATCAAGATTCCACTCGTTCTTGTCATGTTCTGCAACATACTAAAAAAAAAAGCGAGGAATAGCTCCCAAAACTAACATCAGCATATCAACAGCGGAGGAACGGTCAACCCATCCGGCCCGTTTGATGTTTCACCTGTCGGATAGCTGCTTCTGCCTGAGCTACATGGGGCAGATACGGGTTAGCGTACGGAGAACGAGTGGCAATCCGAAAGCAATCCCCAAAAGTAGACGGAATCTCTCGGTGGATCTTGTTGACTACTCAAGCGTATTAAGAAGCGTGGATTATACCCAGGACCGTGATTCCAGCCCAGTGCACGTTGGTGTGAGGTCAATCGTAGCACGATACGAAGGAAACACAAACACAACGACCCCGGGCGAAGAGGAAACGTTCCCATTTACTTCCATCTCCGGCTAATCCGGAACATTCTTTTCGCCCAATTGTACTTATCGCCCGAAGTGTGGCGCGGTTGTTGTGAGTGGGGTTGTGTGTTTTCTTGAGGTTTTTTTTTTCTTCTCACTCTCCCGTTTTCCCAGAATTGCGTATCATCCGCGAGCAGCGCAAGATGCGAGTGTCATGCGTGCGAGATGTTTGTACTACCATTGTTTTGCCCTTTTTTGCTGGTTCCTTTCCTGGTTCCTTCTGTTGCTCCTTCTGCTACCTTATCCTGCCCCTATCCTACCACTGTTGCTATATATGGTGGCCAATTTTTCGGCTCGGATGCGTCTTCCAGCGGCATAACGGCCTCTTTAAATGACATTTTCCCTTTTCAAGTTTTTCTTACTGATGCAGCTTTTTTTTCTTTTGGTGACGAAGGGACGCGAATATAGGAATGGTGGGGCGTTTTTATCGCGAATCCTTCACCGGTCTTCCCCCATGTACAATCGCCCCGGAAAGCGGAAAGGAAAATCAATTCGGATATGAGTGGGAATAAAATAAATAGGTCATCGCAAAGCCGTCTGCTGTACATAAGCGCGATTTGGGGCCGCGTTTGGGGGGGGGAGGAAAGCTCGCAAAGGCGCCCGCTACACACAGGCGCCCGCTACACACAGGCGCACACTGCAGGGACGCACACAGGCAGGAACCCACCGAACGATACACCAACACTTGCACCTGCGGGAAACGTTTCGGATTCGGGCGCTGCGCTGTGGATCCCAAAATACCGGGGAGAACCCACACTAGGGGAGAATGAACTTTCAGCATGTTTTGCAGCATATTATGCTGGTGCTTTTTTTGTTTTGTTTGGCGTTCGGGGTCAGCATAAACGGTACGGGCATTCTATTAGGAGGCGGCCGTAAGCCGAGCGAAGCAACTGAGATAGCAATCCTATATGATGATTTGGCCAACTTTTATGTGTATCTCGGTACCGATGAAGCTTTTGCAGCCCCTCGAATAGCGTTCGATAAAGAATGACCAGCGCTCCGTTTTATAGCACAGACCGACTGTTAACAGGTTGGTTGTAAAATAGCACCCTAACGGCCCCTTTTCGTTTATCTATTTTCGATAGCAGATACGAGAGGCGAATGAGACTGGACCGTGAAGGAGCTGGTAGAAACCGGGCCAGGAAAGATGCTGTGGAATGGCATCAATCAGAAAACTCATCTTCAATTACATCGAGCTCTGTGCGATGGCCAAGTTCATTGGAAATGCAATAATTACAGCGCTCATGTGGTTTCGATGTGTGTGTCTGCTACTGCGTCTGCTGGAACGGTGCCGGATGAAAAAGGTTCAAGTTCAACTTCTGGTTTACCCGCCAGGATTCGCCTGCATGCCTGGCGGTAACGGGGAGGCGGGTTGAAAAGTCATTTGCAAACTGTAAACTAATAGCTCGGCGACTGTTGTTACCATATGAACCATTAAAAGTAGTGCAGGGTAATAGTTGGTGCTCCACAAACTTCGCACTGCACAGTTTATATCCAGGTTTAATTATCGCTCCCGGTACCGCTTAAAGGTGAGCTTGCCGGGAGTAAAATTTAAATACTTTTCACTCGGTTGTTGGGCACTCAAAACGAAATAAAACCTACTTTACGTTATTTGTGAGCAATAGTTTAACTAGG
>KZ061932.1:208559-273864 GCA_002091835.1 Anopheles maculatus | reverse complement strand
TTCACACGGCAGGACCGGGGTTCGAATCCCGCGGACCGCCTCCCCGTACGCAGGACTGACTATCCAGCTACGGGTATAACTAAGTCACAGAGAGCTAGCAATAGCAGGCCAAGACCTTGAGATGTTGTAGTGCCAAAGAAGATAGCTTTAGAAGATTTCTCACATGCCAATGATAAGTTGTCGAAGTGTCGAAGTCGAAGAATTACAGTAAATTCTTAGCAGTCACTGTCATTGCGTCATGACGGTCCGGTGAGATGGTCAGCATTACGTGGTATAAATTCAATTGAGCATGACTTAGAAGATCCTTAAGCCAATAAGAAGCAGTGGTAGTACATACGCCTGATCATCTATGAAGAGTGTGAAGGAATTACTTCCTGGTAATGGTGTAGCGCTCCTTAAACTCACAGTTGAGTGAGCTTTGCTAATAGTATATTTTGGTCAATACTGTCGAACTCTACTTTGGACAATAGGCTGTCACCTGGACTAGGTTAATGATAAACCCATGCTATTATAGGAAGATGTAGTTATGAGCTTTAGTGGTTAGGTGTGCGTAGCCATTATTCTCAAAAACGTTTGCGCCAGCGCATAGTATTGTGATTCCCTCTAGGTTTGTCGCTTGCACGCTTCACCGTTCTTTAAAATTGCAATAATCGAAGTTTTCTTACAATTTGATAGAAAGAAATCACAGTGAATCGAATAGTTCAAATATATTCACAGCGTTCTTCTTCTTCTTCTCTGGCACTACAACCTCTGTAGGTCTTGGCCTGCTAGCAATTGCTAGCTCTCTGTGACTTAGTTATACCCGTAGCTGGATAGTCAGTCCTGCGTACGGGGAGGCGGTCCGCCGGGATTCGAACCCCGGTCCTGCCGTGTGAAGACCGGCGCCGCTATCGTATACACCACCGGGCCGCCCCATTTCACAGCGTTAGCTTAGGATATTACTAAAATGTCACAAGCATTGGAGTTTTGGTTGTAGGCAGATGCTCCACAAAAACAACAACGAATGAAGAACCGTGGCATTTATTAGCAATAATTACATAACTTTAAAGTGTTTTTTTTTATTATTAAAACGTAGATAACAGTTAAAGATGCGTTCAACGACCAAGTTCTTAATGTATGTCTGTATTCAGATGCTTACATTTTTCTGACTTAAGTCTTCATAGGCTTCATTAACAGTTGTAAATAGTTCAAAATATCTTCAGCTTCTTCTTGACTCCAGCCTATAGTGTGGTCTCGGCCTCCAATCTCTGGTTTCCTTGAATGAATTTTACCCATAGTGGAATAGTCCTTGCTACTAATCTATTTAACGCGTTGTTATTAAAATAAATATTACATTAGTATAAGTTATGCTCTCTATTAAAAAAACAAGCAACGTAATAAAATAACAAAAGTAGTAAAAATGTAATGTTGTCTTTGTATCTCCCAGGTGCGTTTTAAGAGCCGCCTGTCTCGCGTTAACAAACAAAATAACAAGCAAATTGCACACCATCACACAAAGAGCCTAAAGTTATGCAATTATGATTTTCTAATCCTGAACTACACCTCCTTCGAAGAAAACTTTTCCATACACCCAATCTAATTCGTTTCTGAAACAAATTGAGGGAAAAAGTGAAATCTCATCGCAACGCCGAACCGGTTGCACTGGTGTAGTCGGTTAGTTTTCCCCGTTATCGTCATGTCTGTCTGTTGTTTTTTTTTAGTTGCTTCCCATTTTTCGCCACTCTGTATTCTATTTGCAATAACTTGCTGGTGGTGCTTTTTTACTTCAAACAATGTTTTTTTTTTCTCTATTTCGCATTTCCTTACGCTTTTTTTGCGCGCGTATGGTTTTGTTGCCCGGTGGAAAAAGCTTTGGAGTGCAATTTTGTTTATGGATCCCGGGAACAAAGCAAATGTAAAATGGTTTACTCATACAGCAACAACAAAAACGGCAAACTACAATGCTCATCCTCTGACGCTGCACGATAAATCTTCGTCGATGGCTTTTGTTTGGTTTGGTTGCTCCGAAGGAAGACTGCTAACGGTCAATGTACGGTCGGGTCACGGTTCGATTGGCTTTTCCTGCGCTTTTGACGAGACGGCAGACGGTAAGTGTTGCTTGCTGGTGTGATGTTGCTCAACAACAGCAACAAAAAAGCGCCCAAACTTTCTCACCAACCCGAAGCGATCGCTCGGGTTCTAATTTGCGCTAAACGAATGTGCAGTTTTCGGTGGCTTCAAAATTCAATTCGAAACTCATGCCGTCCCGGGCTCTGACTGTTATCCTATAATTCGATCTTGGGTTTTATGACTTCCCTAACTTTTGCCGCCCGCGTTGGCTGACGTTTCCGAGCGGAAGGAATAGTTCAAAATTGAGCATCTCATTCCAACTCATTAAACTGTGGTGCCTTTTCGGTGGCAGCGCTCACAAGCAAGTGCACCGTGCATTTGGCCGTTTTGGTTGCTGTGCGCCTGCAGCGTATGCAGCTGCTTCGCATCCGACAAAGAAAAGTAGATTTCGCCTTCGTTTCCCTCGCTAGAAAAACCAAAACAAAAAAAAAAACAAACTCCCGAACCTTTTGTGAATGTCGCTTTGTCGCTTTGTCGCGTGGTAGCAAAAGTTATCGAAGAAACCTGTAAGTGGTTTACGGAAATCGGGCGACTCGGGTCACACTGAAACCAGCATGGCTCCAGCTTGCTTGGCGCGTCGGTGTCTTGCGTCTGGACGGTGGACAGTCCCACCCAAACACCAAAAGCCCGAAACTCATCCCTTTGCATGTGTTCTAGCCTTGCGGGGCCCCTTTTATTCAACTGTCGTCGATTGCCGTTTAACGAACGGTCACCGAGGTGAATCTAATTCAATTATTTATTGCTCCACCAGCGTTCGAACAAAGAGCACCGTTGAGGGCGACCGGGAGGCTCGCCTACCAGCAAAAAAGAAAAGCAAAGGAAGCGAACACAAAAGGCCTGCGCTGGTCAGTGGTGGTTGTTGTGAAATTTCGCGTTTCCGCTGACCTTAATGCGAGGAAAGATGAAGAAGCTGTTGAAAAGATTTATCCCCAGGGGTTGCTCCCGTGCTTACCGTGAACGGATACAGCCCGGAAATGGCGACCTAATTTATGTGCCGTCCATCCGACCGACGCCAACGGAAGATGTAACAGGGTAGCTGCGCTATGGAAACAATCGACTCAAGATGCCATGTAATGCTGTCGTTCGATTCGAGCAACAAGGAGAGATAAATAATGTGTTTAGTGGTAAGTCATGAGTATCTAGTCAAGTACTGTTTAACTGGCTAGCTTTGTACATTTTCGGAAGAATGTTAGCAAGCAGAATTGGAAATTCGAAGTAGTTACAGATAGTCTGTTAGAAGATTGCAGAACAAATTTTATACAAAAACACAAGTATATCCAGTGTCATTATTGTGATGTGACAGATAATACCGCAAAAGGATTATTTGGTCATGGATACTTGTGTGTGATATACATACAAACATTTAAAAACCATAAGTTAGAACAGAACTAAATGATTTTAATTGATGACTTACCTACAACAAGTAACATAATCGAGAACAGTTTAATCAAAATATTGTTTGTAATTTTTTCAGTGTAAAAACCAAATGAAATTAAGTCTAAAATATAAGACGGAGGCGACTTGTAGTTTCTAATCCTTCGTGTCGTACCGAGTGAACTTGCGTTGTATCACCTCCATATAGTCCATATATCCCCGGGATTGTATGTCCACAGTAGAGGTATGTCAGGTGAATCCTGTAATCCACAGTATGGATCCAAATCAGTAAGAACAGATATGACTCTTTTCGTTATTCACTCTTCACTTTTTATAACTCACTCTTATCTCCAGAAGTCTTGCACTGCCAGATACTGTTTCTTCTTGGTTTCGATGTCTTACTCTTTATGGATTATATTCACTCACTATCTCTCTCTCTCTTTCTCTCTCTCTCTCTCTCTCTCTTTCTCTCTCTCTCTTTCTTTAGCTTTCTCTCTAGTACCAACTAGAGACGATCTCAGTGACTAAAGAGTCACTAGGTAGAGAGTGAGTCAGTACGTATAAACCGAAAACAGTGAGTCACTAGTCGGCACAGAGAGTCAGTCAGTAGAAACCGAGTAAGTTTAAGTGCATTACTTCTACCATGAATCCAATCCACTTTTCCTCTTTGGTTCAAATCACTAAAAAGGTGGAGTTGGATAATACTAGATTAGCAATCTAACTGGCGAACAATTCAACGCGATTCAATACCACAGGTCGTCAAAGTCACGAGTCAGTTTAAACAGTAATCCTATAGGTATGCTGGTAAGTCTGATAACATTGTATAACCGTGTGTAAATTTTTCAAACTCGCTGCGAACTTTGGTTGAAACTGAATGGAATTCGCGTGCTTGAAATGCGTAAACAGGGTTACAGGAAGTTTGCAGGGAGATCGCAGCAAGTTCGATCACTTGTGGAAGCAACTCAGATAACGTCCGAAGAGTGTGCACACAGTGTCCTTATGCAGCCCGAGCAGTAATTTGTAGATTACTTAAACTATATTTTTGAAAATAAACAAAAATGGTATACAAATTTCAAAAGATGATTATGCTGTTAACAAGTTTTCGTATGGCTATACCTAGAAAAAGTATCGGAAAAAGTAGCTTAAAAATCGGATAAAATCGGATATATAAGGCGATTATTTCCTTTTACAAGAAACTGAAACTGAGGATTGATGAGAGGTCTTTTACGTCAGTTTGATTATTCTGATAATAACCTCCCTCATGCTTTTATTGTTCTCTTCTTCTTTCGCACTACAACATCTCAAGGTCTTGGCCTGCTATTACTAGCTTTCTGTGACTTAGTGTTACCCGTAGCTGGAAAGTCAGTTCTGCGTACGCGGAGGCGGTCCGGACGGGATGCTCTTTTTATACTGGCCATAAAAATTTTATAAATGGCCATCTCACGACAATGACATCTCACGAAGTGTAGCACGATTTAAAGTCTGTAGAGCGCTAGGATGCACTGTTCGGGCAACAAAACCGTTGTAGATCGTTAATAATTTGCTCTTAAAACCTGTCTCTAGAAGCATTTCAAAAATTGTTTTCTTTCAATCGAGTTGATGCATTTCAAAACGAAGTTTGAGCGGCCTCAATCCGGTCATCATTTCTAGGAGCATGATGAGTGTAGATTACATGCACCATAGTGTGAGTAAGTCTACATAGAGTCTGGGGCTCATCTAGGCCGTTTCTCCGTAGTGAGGACTGACTATCCAGTTATGCGGTAACAATAATTCTAGAAAGCCAAAAATGGCAGGCATGACCTACGAGGTCGTTAGGCCAAGAAAGAAAGAAAGATGTTTTAAACCACTTATTTTGAGTTAAAATACATATGTTTTCTCTACTCAAGTACTCTACACTATTCAAAACCTTTAAAAATATGTATTTCAAATTGATGAGTAACAGAATAACTAAGGTAATAGACCTTCATAACGCTTATCCAAACTACTGCTTGCTTTATTTTGTTTAGAGAGGTATGACCAAACCATCTTCAAGTCACCGCTAGTTGTAACTAAGGAATTTTGCGTTCGTATTGTGGTAGAGTAGAGCAATAAACAACACGACCGACAAAAAAACCGGTACCGTTATGCTTGGCATATCAAATTTGTACGTTTAATATAACAGACTAGAGAAAAGTTACACATTTATACTCACGGGTCGGATAACCAACCTCCAGCCCAGCTTGAAAAAATATATAAGTTATGATGGTACGCTCACATGCGTGCTTAGTGCCGTTTTTGTTTTCACAGGATTTATTATACACGTCTATTCGTGTCAACGGTCGAAGGAAGAGGGCGATCGCTTGATCGGTTTCGATGAGAAACGGATCTGGTCGTTGCCAGAAACGCCGAGTGAAAATAATAAGCCTATTCTTCTAAACGTGTTATATCATTACATCCACAATGTTATAACAGTTTATAACTTATATATGTATATATTGTAATTAAATGTGAACGAAGTTCAGTAAAGCATTTTCCATGTTCAAAGTTGAACTAATTAAACGAATTGCTAGACATTAATTGATCACCTCAACTTTGCTGTGTGGTGTGCGTCTTGAGAAATCAATCATTCCATGTGTCTGACATAACTCATTAGAACTGGGACTTAGCATAACTCTATAAAATAAAAGTACAATAGGTTTAAACTAAACTGTCTTGAAGGTAAGCTGTTGTCCCTCTTCAAGACTAGGCGAATCCCGTGTGTCAATTTTTAACTACTACAACTCCTAATCAGGAAAAACACGGCGTAGTCTATGATAGTTAAGCTTAAGCGTATGAATCGAGTAAAACCTTGGCCTACTAATCCCAAAATTTATAAAGCTAAAGATTGCGAGAGGATGATTGCATCGACTATCGTGTGTGCTCAATCTTTCCGTACAGAGGCGATATTCTCGGTAGATCTTGAGCACCGACCAGGTATCTCAAATTTGTCTGGCATAATGCGAAGAATCTTTTCAGCAGGGCTATTTTTGTGAGCATCCTATGTAGAGATGAGCGCACTGAGTAATAGTGAGAGTGAGTGAGTTGATTTCTGCAAGCGAAAATATGGACTCAAATCTGTAACAAGAGTTTATGTGACTCATTCTTTACGGATTATACTCGCTTACTGACTCTCTCTGTGCTAACTAATGACGGTCTAAGTGACTGAAGAGTCACGAGAGTGGGTAAGTGA
Source organism: Anopheles maculatus (assembly GCA_002091835.1). Lineage (NCBI taxonomy): Eukaryota > Metazoa > Arthropoda > Insecta > Diptera > Culicidae > Anopheles > Anopheles maculatus. The sequence continues at coordinate 267,173 of KZ061932.1, read as the reverse complement.
AGTATTACTCTTAGTGTATAAGGTATTACTTTTTTATGAATCTTTCAAAAGATTCAAATCCTTATAGCAACTCTTCCTCAAAATGTGTAGAAAAGTTCTCAGCAGTCGACTGTCTTAACACTCCTACGGGGGTCGGATGGAAAGGATTTGCGGGTCACTTAGGTAGAAAGGAGAAAGATCATCATTTATATCTTTTATTCCAACAAACTCTATTATTCGTACAGTTTTGTGACACACTGTAGAAACTCCTGAAAGTATGCTATGCGTGCAACAACACCTAACTGCGCGTTTTTTTAAACCATTCCATGCTGTTGTTTTCATTTTGTTTCCATTTTATTTCCCATTTTCAATTTTCCGATTACAGAAGCAATGGCAGTCAGTTAGCTGCGTGTATTGTACATAACTCGATCAAACCTTTACAGGTCACTGTCGTTTGGATGGCGGAAATTAGCATTGCAAATCTCGAGATGAACACTCCATGCAGTCAATTGCAGCGATGCTTTGTCCGGGCGAGTACGCAAAAGTAATAGTGGGCTGCACCGGCACTAAAGAATAGTTCCCCTGCTCAATCGACTTACATGTGTACCGCACCGGGTCCGCTCCATCCCGGCATCCGAACGCTCCTGTTGCGCATTTGCTGTGCACCGGAAAATTGCATCGACCGAGCAGCAGGATGATTTAAATATAAAATAATTTCGTATTTATTTTATGGATTAAACTGAAGGCGGGATGCTTTTCCTGTGGGCTATAAATTGTGCTACCTCACCACGGACGCACACCAAGCGCAAGGGAACAAGGCTCAGCCCGATTGTAATCAGGTGATGACAGGATTCGGTCAGAATCACGGGACAGGAAAACCGGACCGGACCAAAGTCCATCAAATGCAATTGCAATTGCTGTTCGTTGTTTTTGAATCGAAACTCGGCACTAAATGAATTGAAAAGGCAGAGCAGATAAGGGAACGGAAGGCACGGAGGTTGTAGTTTGAATGGGTTGTTCTATGTAAATTATTTGCCCATTCATTTTAATACACCGGCTGCACGGATGCGTTCGTCTATTATTTTGCACTGAGTTCACGCACGCACACGGTCACTGCCTCGTTTTTACCGTCGAATGTGTCGGGCGGGTGTAAAAGGGATAATATGTAAATCGGTTATTTTAACAAAAAGCATTCGCACAGTGTGTTGGGTGCGCGCCCGGAAGGTAGGCAAACCCCCGAGCACGGCAGTGTTGGCGATTGTAACCGTGCCGTCCGGGTGCGATCCGGGATGGATTTACTTTTCTAATCTGTTTTTCCTCCCATTCACTCGCCCCCTCTCCACCCCCTCCTCTCTTTCTCCCCTCCCCTCTCAATCTCTCTCAATTAATTGACAATGCAGCAAATAGTTTTCCAATGGCGCTATTTCCGGGTGGGAAAAGGCCAAACCGGACGGTGCTGTCATAACAATTATGCTGCCAGCATAATGCACTCAACCGCAGCCGAAACGTCTCGCGCACTTACTGTAATTTTACTCCTTCCCCCCACATTTTGTACCCCCCACTGCCCCTCGTTTTCGTGTCACCTAGTAAATGATTGTTACAGCACGTTTCTTTTTTCCTTCCTCTCACACATTCTCACTGTTTCGCTCCAAACGTGGAAAATGTAAAAGCATCTGCATTTTATACAGCTCAGTTCAATAGCAACTCATTAGTTGTTTGGTGGGTAAAAAAAAATGGGCCGCTTCATTATGGATTTTGCACCGGGTGATCTATGCCTCGTTTTTCCATCCCCCATTTGCACAGTGGGCACCGAACAACAAATAGCAGGATCAAATAATTTCGTTGTCGTTTTGACCTTATGATGACCTAATAGAATTATTGTCAATAGTGCGGCAAGCCATCAGTATCAGCCATGTGATCAAATAGAAACAATATTCTAACGCTTGTTGTTTGGATTGGTAAACCCAGTATTTGTTTTTTCTTCTATAGAACATGAGTTTAACCAGCCTTAGCCTTAAAAATGATTAAACTTCATGATTTAACTCACATAAACTATAAATAAAAAACTAAAAAAAGGATGGTCGAAATATGAAAGCAGAAGGACAAAAAGATATTACGAGAAAAACATCAAAAGACATGAAAAAAACTTAAGTAGTTAAGAGGATCCTTAACACTATCAAAGCCATCTGAAACAGAAAATTAGTGGATTGTTGTAACAATAGAGATAATTACATGTTTCACAGTCACAGAAGATCAAGAGGGAGAGCCTTATAAGGAACAGAAGAAAGCAGATCAAGATCATGTGTAGACTTGAGCTTGAGCAATGTGATGATCATCTAACCCAAAAAGTCGAATCCAAATATCATAAAGAGAGAACACTTCCGATCCATCTGTACATGCACTTTTTGAAAGCACTTTTGCACACTCTCAATTACTTACTTACTGCTCCAAATAGTATAGAGGCTTCAAATATCGCAAGCATACTCTAATAGTGAACGCAAAAAATTACAATACAAAATAAGAAGCAAATCACAGAACTCGTCCCTAACCTGGAGGATGAAATCAAGAGTTCGGTTAGCTTATAGTAGTCATTGGTCAATGATCAATTTGCAATTTAAAGTTTAACCTGCCATCAAGTCTCACTCCGTGGTCATTACTGAACGAATACTGAACAAAGTAAAAATAAAAATAGAAAAATTGAGTAAACACTTGAAAAAGATAATAGCTGAGGATAACAGAGATGAGCTGAGAAAATTTGACAAAAACTAATCAAAGCTTTTATGATAAATTTGTTTCATTTACTAAACAGAACTAATAATAGAGTAACAATGGAGACGCCTGGTATCGCTTGATCCACTCTGCTAGCAAAAACACTGGTACTACTGTTATACCTGTTTGTTAACTTGCCAGAAATGTACTGTAAACACATACTTAAGTTGTATAATTTTAAACATTTACTAAACAGTTTTATGAATGGCAGTATCTTGAGTATGGCAGTAACTCTAAAAGTTGAGACATTTCAAAGATGATTTGAAACTAAGATTTTATCATTTATAATAACAACATTAATTACAACATTTCAAATCTGATCTAGTCTTAATAGAATATTAATAAATTCATGTTTAATAAACACGTTAAAGACATAATAAACATTGATAATAGACCTCCCGGGCCCGGTGATAGATGTGACTGCGGGGTCGGTCTTCACAAGGTAGGACCGGGGTTCAAATCTCATCTGGGCCGTTCCCTCATAGTGCGGACTGGCTATCCAGCTATGCGGTAACAATAAGTTTAGTAAGTCAAAAATGGCAGGCATGACCGAAATGGTCGTTAGGCCAAGAAAGAAGAATAAGAATAGACCTCATACGTAAGACTACAAACGAGTTTCACGATCCTTGGTGCTAAGAATGAATGTTTAATGCTCTAGTAAGATCAGTTTTTCAAATATAGATCAATTGAGTTGTGTCCTTATACTTACGTTAAGATCAAACGTATCCAAAGTAATCAAAGAACTAAAAATGCCTTACTAAATGATTTGTAAAGCTGGACCCTTACACTTCAAGAGCGTCCCATGGGGCAGTAAATTTGATCATTTATTGTTTCTGCTATATATCAACAATGCGTCTATGGTTCTCCCACTAGATAACTATCTTCTGTATCTCCGGATATCTCGTACATGTTTCGTAAAATTCGCGGAAACGATCACCACGCCTTGCTGCAGGCATTATTACGCGACTACCAGAGCTGGTTCCATCGCAACGCCTCAACGCTCACGACGACCATCAACCAACAACGATGTGCTTAATGGAATAACCTTGCATCGCAATCATTGTGTCGATGGCCTAAGCGTCGAGCGTTGCTTGACATGAGACATTCCTTTAAGGATCGCGCTGATGATTAAGTGGTGGTTAGCAACAGTAGGATGCTAAAACTGGTCACGAATATAACTCGTTAACTTCAAGACACTACATGCATCAACTTGCTCTATTGCTAATTGATTCTTTTCTTTGGTGCTTCATCGATCAACAGGGACTTCTAGAGACCATCCATTGCAAACTCGCACCGCTGAAGGTGTATGCTGCATGTTTTTCTTCCTTTGGAGAATGCACCTCTCGATCCAGAAGCAAAACATTCAACTCTTAGATGTCCGCAGTGATTCCCCGAAGCTTATCTCTTGTATTGAGATGTATTAATCAACGTCCTAGCCAGGACACTTCGTGCTTGAGGTATGCCAGCCGTCAGCAGGGTAATGTAACATTCATTCTTCAACATTGAGCAGGTTTGCAATAGGTATCCGTAGATGACTCAAGTTAGGCTCGATTCAGAAAGCAACTAAGGGATGTAAGACTATATTTCATGGAGTAAATTGCAAAACAGAGACCCACAAGGCCTGAGGCGGGAATCATCCCCTGTGTACTGCCAGGTGTTTACTGACTAAAACCTTAATGAGCCTTCGCCTAACATTTCCAGGTTTCAAGCTAGGGTATTACTTCGGAATGGTGACGTTTATACGTTTATACGTTTACGTTTTATATCCCGAGGGAAACGTTTCGGCGCCGCGCTATGACTACTTCGTTCAGGTATTATGGCGTCTTAACTTCACAATCACCGATGGCTTCTGAAAGAACTAATGAAATCCTTCCAGCATTCAACGGTGATCTACTGGCTGCTCCTCCATAGGAGTACTAGCTACCGCTACAGTATATAACCGGAGTTACCGCTAATGGGACGGCTCCTCCGATTAGCGTCTCATTGAGCATCTGGAACAGTTTCAATATGCACATCGCTTCTTTCGATACGTCTTTGTCTGCAACTAATTAAACGAATCGTGAGATGACGTACGAAAAGTGCTGCACACTCGTTGAACCAATTTCCTGAAGTACCTTCTAGCGATGAACTTTGGAGTCAAACAGATGTGGGAATATGCGCCATACCGAACCCACGCTGTCACAACTGAAGCAACCTCCCTTCTTCTGCTGGCTCGAGAATTCAAATGGTAGAGCTATTAGGCTTAAAGCTCCCTGAAAGGCGCCGCAATAAGGTCAAAGCAATTTATCTGTAATTAGGGACAACTCAAGCTATACTCTTAACAAACCTATATACATTAAAATCAGCAACTACACCATCTTGAGGGACCATTAAATGGCGGATAATAGAGAGCTAGAAATAATTACATGAATAAAATTGATAATGTGAGTTTTCACCTGGCAAATGCCCACTGTGCAATTTTCTACCTCTGACACATGTCGTATTGAAAATCGTTTTTTTTTTTGCTGTTGCCTGGTTGCTATTATCCAATTCCATCAGGGAGACATTGTGCAATGTGTCCCTTGTTGATGTTAATAATTAATCGAATGCAATGCATGTTGATGTGAAGTTTTATTTTCCGCGCTTCATATTCATCCTGACATGTCGAATGTCAGAATGGCAGAACAGTCGTGCGATTTTATCGTTCGTAGCTGCTGATTCAGTAAACGGTCGCAAGTAGCGCTACGCGTCATCGATAATGCAGAACACAGATGCATCATCGATAATGTAGAAAGAAATGTTTAAAACGATCATTTTACTAACCATGTTCACAAACAGGTCAGCCATACAGGGAAAATATATTTTTTTTCTCTGGAGCTTATCGCACGCCAACCACGCCACATCGTCCAATTTAAAGATCGTCTTCGAATGCGGTGCGATGTGTGTTGATGATGCAATTGTTTTTTTCCTACAAGTATGCGGGCGTATAAATAATGCTCCAAAAACTATCGCTCTCACGCATCATTTTATGTCTTTTCTGTCGTCTGCAATTGCACATCCTTAAGCTGAGCGGATAGCTGTAACAATAGTTTCATTCTTTCCTACAAACCGGACGAAAACAGAGCGTAAAAAGGATTTTACGGGTAAGTCAACTCGTTGGTATTGTTTTGGATGGTTTTGTTTTGCGTGCACATTGCCTAGATTCAGGCGCTTTTCTTATTCGTATAAGACAGTTCGGGCGATAAAAATTTCACTCCTTCGATGCTGGTAGCTAGTGTTGGCTTCCAAAAGACACCAAAACATTGAACATGATTGGTTGGGTAGTAAAAGTTTTTAAGAAAAACACAAACTCGCTCTCGAAACGAACCGCTTAGTGTGACGCATTTGCATCTCGGTCGTACCGTGTGGAAATAAATCCTGGTGGGTGCACGTCCTTGCACGTATTGGTGAATCCTGGTTCGGTCGGTCCTTCCGGTACGGACGTCTCAAGTGGCTTTCGACTGTCATAAACTTCCCTCACCCGTTCGATCATTTCACCGACCTGCTTCTACTTCTCGCGTATCGCTTCGGATCAATAGTTTTACCGTCGGCGAGTCTCTCACACCCGAGGAAGAAACACAATACACACATGGGAGAGAGCGAGTGCAAAATAAAGAAAAATGGACCATAAACGAGTTAGAAAATATTCAACCCGCTTCGAGGATATGCATGTCATCGAGCGCCAGTCTCCGTCGGTGGCACATAAAGAAACCTGACTCGTATGAAAACTAGATTTTCATATCCATCTCCTCCCTTCCTCCCAGTCTGCTTGGTTTTAAACCCCCTGTTAGGTGGCAGCGAGCAAGTTCTGTTTTTATATTCGAAACTGTCTCGAAACGGTCAAGGACTCGGGTGGCGTTTGTCAATATTTTTACTACAGTCAAGGTTTCGGTTGTAGTAAAATTCGTCGTATAATTTAATAAGCACACCCGCATATACACAGCGACACACGAAAAGCGAATGTACGCTAAAGAAAACACAAGGACACACCGGCCAGCCAATGTCTTGGAATGGTTCAGGCACAAAAACATCATTAAAAAATCAATGGAAATGGTATTATTGTTTCGGCGGACGTCTGACCGTCTCGCGAAGGGTGACCTATCCTCCCATAGCCAACCCTGCCCTTCCTTCCCTCTCCTTTGACCTTAAAATGTTTGTTTGGGGTTATTCCTGGCGATGGGAAAAAGTACCGAAAACTGTGTAATGAACCTGGTACGTAAGAAAGTGTAATGGTTACTAGTATCTAGTTACTTTGGACATGTTTGCCGATGAAGGTACACGCCCTAAGCATGCATTTTAATCGCCGAGATCGGTGATCTCGCGTAGACTCAATAGTCACTCTTCTTCTTCTTTCTTGGCCTAACGACCTCTTAGGTCATGCCTGCCATTTCTTGCTTACTAGACTTATTGTTACCGCATAGTTGGATAGTCAGTCCTCACTATGGGGGAACGGCCCAGATGAGACTTGAACCCCGGTCCTGCCGTGTGAAGACCGGCGCCGCTGTCGCATCTACCACCGGGCCGCCTCGGTCACTCACGTTTCTTTAAACTGTACTCATTCTTATGGTGATTTTGACTCATAGCAGTTTGTGAAATCAATGAGTGCTTTGGCAGTTATATGGGCTTTTAAAACGTAAAGAACTCATTTTGAAGTGAGCGTTGATAGAATTTCGGCACCGAATTTCGTGCTAAGGGTGACAGTGAACCTCAGAACGAAACAAAAAATATATGAGAAAGCGCCAATACCTTCAAGATATTCTGGACCATTTTGCGCATTTGTTCCCTTCTCACTAAAAGCTCGCCTTTTTCTCTCATTTTTCAATAATTCTCACTTTTCAGACAGCTCCCTTTCTGATACCCACATTCTAAACCGTAGTGACAGCTGCTGTCGGCGTAAACACGGTTTGTTTACAACAAAACCTATAGCAATATTTGTTTTTTTTTAGAATAAAACAAAAACTGATAAACTTAGATAGGGTGAATTTTCCAAATGTTCTGAAAAGAAAAATCGTCCAAGTTTTACTACCCAGGTAAAGCGATGGTAAACTTTACATTTAGCTAACTAATTTCTAAATGTACGACAAAAAGATTTTTTTTTTTTTTAATTCAATAGAACGGCCTGGCCGTATTGCTTTTGACTTGTTTTTTTTACCCGTAGCAGAATAGTCAATCCTGCGTACGGGGAGGCGGTCCGCCGGGATTCGAACCCCGGTCCTGCCGTGTGAAGACCGGCGCCGCTATCGTATACACCACCGGACCGCCCCAACAAAAAGAAATTAAATTTGCAATAATAATGTCTCACACTATTCCAAAGCTAGAACAGCACAAGGACAAATTCGTGCCTGATGTAGCCAGAAATTTTTCTAGCCAGGTGCGTTGTTTGCATGTATTTGTTCCCAGTCACCAGGTCTAGCTTTTCCTTCACTAGTTTTTTTTTCCTTTCCACTGTCGAACTTAGAAGCAACACAAAGGTAAAAAATAGAGATTGTTTCATATCGAGAACCGACGTTCCCAATCGAGTAAAACTTGTGCTAAATGCATTATTTAATCAGAAGGATACATATCCTTACTTTCGCCTCCCTAGCGCTCGAAACGTGGGTGACAATCAGTTTCGGGCGCTACCGGGGGAAAATCAGGAATGGAAGAAAACATCAATAAGTGTTATTATTCGTTTGTGCTGTTGCAGGAAAACAGAGAGGAAGGGGGGGGGAAGAGAGAGGGGAGGGGTAGGGAGAGTGAAAAAGAGAGGGGATGGAAATCGTTTTGAAGTATAAATAAAACGCGCTCAAACAAGCTTGACCAACGGCAACCCAACCGGCTCCAAGGACAGTTTCGCTAGACGCAGCTGTTACTCCAAGACTTGCTCGAGCGAAAACAAACCAACAACAAAAACCCCATCCAACAATACGGATAAAGATTAAGGACAGTGGGAATGAGGTGAGTAGGGGTATGGAGGTTAGTATGGAGGAAGGAATAAAGCAAAACTTATGAAATATGTGGAACAAACGCAGGAGATGAGCAACAACAAATGCGGCAAATCGGTGAGGGATAATCGAATTTCGATAGAGAACTTTCTCGCTCGATTACGGCGACAACAATGAAATGAAGTGCACCAGCAATATGATGTTTCCGTGTATGTGTGTGTGTGTGTGTGTGCGCACTGAAGGACACAATCCATTCCCGCACCGAACGCTCTGTACCGACAGACGATGTGCCAACGCCAAAGGTAACAATGTGTACAGTGCAAACGCTTGAAAATCATGGAACGAATAGGGGGCGTGGAGTCGGGAAACCTGGCAAACGGAAAAGCGTAAAGTGTCGAAAGCAGTCATATCGTATCGTACGATCAATGGAATTGAAAATGTGATTCTAGGAGCTGTGACGATTTCCGTGTTTATGTTCCACTCATTTTTCGCTTGGGAAAACAGATTGCATCGGAGTTTTTCTTGATGTGGTGTGAAGGTGGTGGACTCAAAGCCGGAGACGGGGGGGGATGTGACAAAAAAGAGGATACATTTATTAGTTTCGCTTGCTAAGTGACCCTTGGGATGGTTTGAGCTTGGGAATGACTACATCAATTTTATATATGTAATTACTGTATTTAAAATTGTTTTCAATAATCTTTAATAATTCGTTCATGTTTAACATTGTCCCTGCAAGAAGGGAAATAAAAGAACGTTGTCATTATTTTGAATCTTGGAAAACAGCCATCGAGATGACGATTCTTATCGGCCTATTTCGTTACTAGATATAGAGCTCCATTATTCTGGATTTACAAGAGGCGTTTGACTCTGTTTCATCATACAAACTAAGCTATTTAAAAAAAGTGTTGGACTGGGTTCAAAGTGGTCTAACTTTCTATTCAACCTTTTGTCGAAAAAAGCTATGAATCTTCAACCATGGTCATGAGCAGTTTTAGCGGTATAGTTGGCATTGACTAGCACAAGGATCCTGTGTGTAGTAGTGATATAGACACTTGCCTAGTGCCTAACTGTTGCCTTAGACAATTGACAGACGACGGCGTCATATCATTCGCTCACCGGGTCGCTGCCGAAATACAACTGGCTTTACAAACTACCTTGGAACATCTGCTCGAGGAATCTAAAACCCTTGGCAACAAGTGCTCTGCTACGAAACGTGACAAGGATTTTTCATTTTAGCGAAAATCTAGTCGAAGATTAATGTTTTTGTATGAGAAGAACTTATTAAAAAACAACTATTTTCGATAGCTTTATGATAGGTTCTATTCAATACTTAATTGGAGTATTCACATCACCCTTCTGGTACAAAAACGCAGTATAAGAATCAACGTTCTAAAGATAGTCACTGGGTTCTAGTGGGGCGCCTATCTATCAGACGTCCTGCGGCTGTATAAGACAACAATACTTCCCATATTGGTATATCCAACACTTCCACAGAGCAATTCGCTCATCTTGAACCTTGACTGGCTACAGTATCTCTTCTCTTTGTTGGCCAAACGACCTCTTAGGTCATGCCTGCCATTTTTGGCTTACTAGACTTATTGTTACCGCATATAGCTGGATAGTCAGCCCTCACTATGGGGGGAACGGCCCAGATGAGACTTAAACTCCGGTCCTGCCGTGTGAAGATCGGCGCCCAACCATTTTGATAAACTACGGGTGCTATCTAGGAACGGGTATCAAATCTCGTCCAAACTGACAGCTCAAATTAAGTCATAGGAAGCCGCTGAGGTTGTAGTCCCTAAGAAGAAGAATTTAATGCTTCAGCATTCAGCATTTTTTATGGTTATTGATTCTAAAGTAATGATTTGGTAATTCCTAACGAATAAGACATGCATCAACTTCAAATTGATATTGTATCATGATCAGTAGCAGTAGTCCGGCAAATGGATCTAAAGGAGGTTTTATGCTATCTATTTTCATTGTACATTAATTATCAAGAAATCAGCGCTCTTTTAGTTATGTAAAGAAGTTTTGGGTCTTAGCAATTTATAAAACAACGCACCTTATATTATGCAATACGCATCGCAAAATCAGTTTTATTGGTGTTCACCAGCTTATGTCAAGCATTTATTAAGCTTACAGCCTATAAATTACCGATAAATCCGAACAGTCCGGCCCTATTTTGTTCCCCATTTCCTGACCAAACTTTCTTCCACTAGCGTGTGAAAGTGGCCTACGAACGTGGCGCTACACTACCGTTAAGTACACCTTCAAACACAACTTGAAATCGCTTGTAATTACACGCGATAATTGCGGGCTTGTTAAGGCTGAGTCCGCTCCCACGCCACGCCGGTACGGTCGGCGCGGGCCACGTGTGGTCAAGCGATTGGTGCTCGATCGAAAGTGTCCTTGAGGCGATGTGTGCCGTCCGGTACCTTTGGTCGGTTAATCCACCATTTCTCAAGGGATGCTATCGAGTACCGTGATTGCCCGTCCGTCGATGGTTTTAATTTAATTACCTTTCGGTCCCTAGTTCTCGGCGTCCCCCGTTAACGACACGGTCGGTCAGCAGGCGTGTGCGGTGTGGTCAGATCGGTGCGGTGTGAAGGTTCCGTTCCGCACGCATGCATGCACCGGGTTCCAGCGACTGCGACTGATTGATTTATCGCAAATAATCGATACCGTTCCGGCGGGCGAGAAAAACAAAAACCTTTTTGGCCCCGGTGGTCCGGTCACTGTGCGCCGGTTCTTCTGATGCATTTTTGATGCACCGCCAATCACCCTTCGGGGCTGATTACTGGTCAAGCGGTCAGCCGGATCGTGCATGGACTGCGGAACTAGGGGTGAATCGAAATGAGCTGCGGCTTGCACAAATGATGAAGCTGTCAGCACACATTCGCTCTTCTTCGGTTTCGTTTTTCGGCCCGTTCGTCTTTTTCACGCGCTATGGCGTGCGTGGCGTTTGTCAAGTGTTAGCTTTGATTAAACTGTCAAATTCATTTGTCAATGACTTACACGAGCGAAAGGCGGTCGACAGTCGTAGCATTCGGTGACGTTTCGGTCCGGGCACAAGATTAATGAACATTGGGATGGCGGCGTACACGGGTACGCGTCAACCGAACGGGGCAAACTACTTAGCGAAATTAGTCCCGGCCAACCTCCATAGCCTTCCTGCAGTTTCCTGACAAACGCTGAAGCGCACATGTGAGCTTGGAGGACGCACACTCTACTGTCTAATAATAGCCCGAGGACCTTCTGCTATTTTGGATACCCATTATCGCAACCAAAGTACCGCTCGTAGCAAAGCGCCGCCGCAGTTATTGGTGGTATTGAGTGAACATGTTAAACACACAATCGACGAGTTTCCCGACATACTCGAACCGTAGAAGAACAACGGCACGGAACAGTCATGGACGCTGTAGAAATGACTTATGCGAAGTAACGATGTCATCACCTTACCACCATTGGCAAGTTCACCAAAAAACCCCAACAACAAGGATTCTATTCCCCCATGCTCTCCTCTTCCATCTTCCACCCTCCTCGCTCCTCTTTCTCTGATATCCTTTTAAGTTACGGAGCACGGAACGATGCACACGGTTATTGTTTAAGTTTTTCCGGGTTGGTGCTTTGCGGAGGCGCACACCCACACACACACACACGCGTACACCAACACAAAACAACCAAAAAAACCATTTATCATACTCACTTAGCTTCCAGCTTTGCACACCCATCCTCTCACTCTCTTTCTCTCTCTTTGTCTCTCCGAACACCCCATCCAAAGAAGGTAAGGACAGTGTATGACAGTGAAACGATTATTTATCTTTTCCGATTGTCTCACTTTAACTAAATCGTTTGGCCATGTTGTTGCTGTTGCTTGATTGCGGGGAAAAACTATCGTGTCCCCGGTACCACGAGCCACCAACCCCTTTCACGTACACTTTCACCCGACGGGGAATCCGGCCGGTTAGAGGTAGAAAAAGGGAAGCTGCCGTACGTGGAAAATATAATCCATTATCACTCATTAGACTAAAAGCATCTTCGAGACCGGTGCGAGGATGCTCCCGGGTTTTGTTTGATGGCGAGGAGGCTGACAGCACCTACCACATGATGTAGCCGATTATGCATTGACGAGTGGCAAGAAGCGGAACACGGTTTAAAGGGATCGAATTGTTAATTAACTGTCAAAAAATTCATCAGTCTATAGCCTAGAAAGGGGTTCCAGAACACCGGATAAGGCAGGCCGTAGACCTCCCGCTGACTGTGTTCCAATGTGGATGACACTGACTAAACTAGCAGTAAAACTATCACGTGTGTCGTTGACATTTGTGTCAACATGAAAACTGTGTGGGACATTCGCGAGAATTCCTCGCTCTGCTTCCGTTCCTTGGACTGTTGAAGGTTGAGCACGTGGTACTGACGTGGCTGGATAGTTTATCAGTTTCCAGGAATTTTGTGTCCAGAGCTGTAGAAATATCTTCCAAAAATAGTTCTTAGCATGCACCGATCGAAAATGGCGAAGGAATTTGCGTCCTCCATCGGTTTGGTCCTGTGCAATAGTCTAACCTAGTGATGTCAAACTCATTTTGTGGCGCATTTCGAATTGTACATAAAATGCCTTCGGCTGATCGCTTGTCAAAATATAAATAGTATAATCAAACATAAAGAATTCTTCAACAGTTGAGTAAATGGAATTGTATGCTAGGTATTGGGCGTGCGTCTGAGAGGTTACACTAATGTCTAACTAAATGTCCAGGCGCATTATTCGAGTAGACTCTCAATTATGACGTTCAGAATCACTAGTTTCAGCGCTTATAGGTGAATTGGGACTAACCATAAGCTTATAAACAAAAAAATAGCAGTTACTACACAATCTTGGTGGTTTGTTGGTATCGCCACCTCACGAGACAACCATAATTCCGGATAAGCGGATATCATTTATACAAACTATTGAACCTTTTCGTGAATGTCAAGCTGAACATTCTTGCTGGAATGACCTATCGATCGCATCCAAATACTACTAGATTTTTGGATGTATGACCAAAGGATCATGCGGACCTGTTAACTTAATCGACCAGGAAAGTCATCGCTTGGCGCGGCCCGGTGGTGTATAAGATAGCGGCGCCGGTCTTCACATGGCAGGACCGGGGTTCGAATCCCGGCGGACCGCCTCCCCCATACGCAGGACTGACTATCCAGCTATGGGTATAACTAAATCACAGAAAGCTACCAATTGCTAGCAGGTCACAAGACCTACAGAGGTTGTAGTGCCAGAAAAGAAGAAGAAGTCATCGCTTGTTGACAAACCAACCCCAAAATGCACACCCAAATAGCGACTTTCTGTGAGGATGCATGACGATCTGGTGATTCTCGTGTGAATACTCACTTAGCTTCCAGCTTTGCACACCCATCCTCTCACTCTCTTTCTCTCTCTTTGTCTCTCCGAACACCCCATCCAAAGAAGGTAAGGACAGTGTATGACAGTGAAACGATTATTTATCTTTTCCGATTGTCTCACTTTAACTAAATCGTTTGGCCATGTTGTTGCTGTTGCTTGATTGCGGGGAAAAACTATCGTGTCCCCGGTACCACGAGCCACCAACCCCTTTCACGTACACTTTCACCCGACGGGGAATCCGGCCGGTTAGAGGTAGAAAAAGGGAAGCTGCCGTACGTGGAAAATATAATCCATTATCACTCATTAGACTAAAAGCATCTTCGAGACCGGTGCGAGGATGCTCCCGGGTTTTGTTTGATGGCGAGGAGGCTGACAGCACCTACCACATGATGTAGCCGATTATGCATTGACGAGTGGCAAGAAGCGGAACACGGTTTAAAGGGATCGAATTGTTAATTAACTGTCAAAAAATTCATCAGTCTATAGCCTAGAAAGGGGTTCCAGAACACCGGATAAGGCAGGCCGTAGACCTCCCGCTGACTGTGTTCCAATGTGGATGACACTGACTAAACTAGCAGTAAAACTATCACGTGTGTCGTTGACATTTGTGTCAACATGAAAACTGTGTGGGACATTCGCGAGAATTCCTCGCTCTGCTTCCGTTCCTTGGACTGTTGAAGGTTGAGCACGTGGTACTGACGTGACTAGATAGTTTATCAGTTTCCAGGAATTTTGGTCCAGACCTGTAGAACTATCTTCCAAAAATAGTTCTTAGCATGCACCGATCGAAAATGGCGTAGGAATTTGCGTCCTCCATCGGTTTGGTCCTATGCAATAGTCTAACCTAGTGATGTCAAACTCATTTTGTGGCGCATTTCAAATTGTACATAAAATGCCTTCGGTTGGCCGCTTGTCAAAATATAAATAGTATAATCAAACATAAAGAATTCTACAACAGTTGAGTAAATGGAATTGTATGCTAGGTATTGGGCGTGCGTCTGAGAGGTTACACTAATGTCTAACTAAATGTCCAGGCGCATTATTCGAGTAGACTCTCAATTATGACGTTCAGAATCACTAGTTTCAGCGCTTATAGGTGAATTGGGACTAACCATAAGCTTATAAACAAAAAAATAGCAGTTACTACACAATCTTGGTGGTTGGTGGGTATCGAAAAATCACGAGACAACACGAGACAACCATAATTCCGGATAAGCGGATATCATTTATACAAACTATTGAACCTTTTCGTGAATGTCAAGCTGAACATTCTTGCTGGAATGACCTATCGATCGCATCCAAATACTACTAGATTTTTGGATGTATGACCAAAGGATCATGTGGACCTGTTAACTTAATCGACCAGGAAAGTCATCGCTTGGCGCGGCCCGGTGGTGTATACGATAGCGGCGCCGGTCTTCACACGGCAGGACCGGGGTTCGAATCCCGGCGGACCGCCTCCCCCGTACGCAGGACTGACTATCCAGCTACGGGTTTAACTAAGTCACAGAAAGCTAGCAATTGCTAACAGGCCACAAGACCTACAGAGGTTGTAGTGCCAGAGAAGAAGAAGAAGGCATTGCTTGTTGACAAACCAACCCCAGAATGCACACCCAAATAGCGACTTTCTGTGAGGATGCATGACGATCTGGTGATTCTCGTGTGAATTGGTACTGTCCTAAATGCGTCAATCGCTATTTCTATCTTCCAGATAATTTTGCGATCTCTTTCCAAATGCTCCAAAAGCTAATCACACGGCGTATTTAATGATAGTTAAGCTTAAGTGCCTGGATCAATTGGATGAAAAGTTGGTGCAGACCATAACCTGCTAGTCTAAGAATTCGGAAAGTTGAAGTTTTCGGGAGGTTGAGTTATTGGGTGCGACATGGAATCGATTATCGTGTGTTCTCCACCCAACTGTTACATACAGAGAGGATATATTTCAGCACAGCACTGTTTTCTCTGAGTTTGTTCATCATGTTGCGAAGAACCCTCTTGGCAGAGCTATTCTTGTGAGGATTTTATTTGATAACAACCTCGTTTGGTCTTGGTCACCAATTAAGTCTTCCTTTATTTAAGTTACCCTTTAGCCTGGTGGCCAGTGCAACGTGCGAGGAGATCGACTAGATGGGATTGGCTACTAGTCCCCTAGTTTAAGGAAATGGCGTCGCTATTCACTATTTCACCGGGGTCAAGCACCAGAGACGTACCGCTGTGTCTTAAATCGTGCATTTCGTGTGTTGCTGTGGTCATATTAATCGCAGGAGTTTGTGATACTCGTCCAGATTTCGTAGCTTAAGTTGTTATCTGATATAACGATCGTAGCAAGGTAGCAATGTAGCAGAACCCTTTCATCCTTCTTGAAATCGTCGTCTCCAGTTGATACTATATTTCCCAATCAAGTTTTTCCTAGGTTTATAACGACTGATACCTCGTAGATACCTCGTACATGATCCTCATTCTCTATTTTTGGAGCTGCACGTTTCAGTCCGGTGTACGCCTTGCACATTGCTACATATGTACGTCCGATAATGTACTTTGGGAAGTCACGGAATTAAGTATTCCATGGTATCCACTTCCACACTGCGGAAGACAACTTTCAAAACAATATTATACGGCAATCAGAAGAGTTCGTACTCTCACTCAATCACTCTATCACACGCTCTCTATAGCAATCCTCGATAAAAATGATATTTTATGTAACGAGTGCCAAGTTAATAAAAACCGTTACAAACGTTACGCCTTCCATCGATGATGACCACAAAAGCTTTGTCATCAGTTACATTGTGTCTGACACTAGGTGGCGCTTGTTACTGCATAATAGTTATCGTTTTTACCAACAGATGGCGCACAAACTTAACGTTGCATTACAAATTTAAAACGTCAGATACAATTATTACCTGTACATAAAAACATTTAAGAATGCAATTTTTACGGTTCTTTGCAAATGGAAATAGGCGAAAATAATTAGCTTTCCTTCGCTTTTAATTATTTTTTTTTTCAATTATTCAAAAACAAATCTAAATTAATTTGTGGTTTTCACTTTTATTAGAAATAAAACAGCTTCTTATTCCACGATAAAGGTCTACGATATCAAGGATTAGCAAGGATAATATCAAAAGAAAAGAAGAAGGATAATATCAAAAGACAGGACACGAACTGCGTGGGACGTGAGACGACGGTACATAAGGCCTTTGAAGCCGGTCCACATTGAAAGAGGTCTTGCGCATGCGAATCCACGAATTAGCGCTGGAAGGCCCAGGAAGCTGGATTCCCGCGTCGTATCATGGAATACCTCGCTAAAAGAAGAAGAAGAAGAAGAAGAAGGACGGGAGACGACAATAACATCAAGCCAAGGAAGCCATTAGTGTTGGGTAAATCTGATTCAGATGCATGAATCTGAACGAATCTTTGGACTGAATGAATGACTCTGAATCTCTGTTATAAAGATTCATGAATCCTCAAAGTTTCATGATCTACGAGGTGATAGAACGAGTGGGGTGGATCAACATAAGTGTGGAGGGAGGTAGGAGATCAAGTGTAATATATCGATGGTCTTCGCAGGACGACAATTCCCACAATGTTTTTTAGAAAAGTTTTTATCAGAGCTTGGCATCGGTTTTGGCGAATATAACACTGCATCCGTAGCATTTTTTCAACTACGCCAACCATGCTCAATATATCTAGCGGAGCTTGCTGCAATCTTTTAAAGTATTATTAATTATAAGTGCTTGCCCTGTTGATTAATATTTAATATTTTCTGATAGTTTAAGCGATGTCGAAGCACTTAAATCGGTGATGGCTATTAAGAGCCCAGACTACTTATTGAAAGAATTTTTAAAGATTTGAAGCTCGTTGTTTGAGAAATCGTTCCGAATATCTCTCGTTTGGTTGCCCTCTCATTGCGGTATTCATGGCAATGAAAAGACAGATCAATTGGCCAAAAAGGGTGCTTCGGAAGAGTCCTTTTTCGATAGGCTTATTCTACCTCACGGGCACATGCGTGCCCCACAGTCTCACTGCATGGCTCGCTGGTAGAGTATGTGGGACACAGATGGGAGGTTTTCTCATACGATACGTGCGTTCATTCGAAGGATGTCTAGACTTTGGTCCAACCATTTCGCATTCGTTCGGCTTCAGCGTACATGACAGGACGACTCCAAAGTATGTGAATGTGGGCTTGGATACCACAACATAGATCATCTTCTATGGTCTTGTGTGGAGTACGAAGCTTCCGATTCGAGATTTGCTAGGAGACGAAGTCGAGGCTTACCTGAGGGTAATCTTTGTGATCTCTCCCTTAGTTCCTACTGTTTGTCTGGCTTCTATAAGAGTTGTACCTCGCTTGTATGAATGATGATGTACGAATGGCTGAATGAATGGAAGAATAATTCAGTTCGCTTTGTAAAGGGCTTGGTAGGGCACAGATGAAGTTGCATTCAGCGAGAAGGAACAAGGAGGCCTCACAAAGGGCACCTCGCATCGTTTCGGAGGAGGAAATGTCTCTCAATATGTGTGAACTCTTTCTTGGCCTAACGACCTCTTAGGTCATGCCTGCCATTTCTGGCTTACTAGACTTATTTTTACCGCATAGTTGAATAGTCAGTCCTCACTATGGGGGAACGGCCCAGATGAGACTTGAACCCCGGGGTTCTGCCGTGTGAAGACCGGCGCCGCTGTCGCATCTACCACCGGACCGTCCGAACTATAATTATGTGAACTATAATAAATGAATTATCAATTGTAATTTACAATAAGCAATACGGCCAGGCCGTCCCACATGAATAAAAAAAACGCACTTGCCTAGTTAAAAGCTGCTAACGTCTCCTTGTTTCTTGGTAAATCTTTGTTTCTTGGTCTCTTGGATTTTGAGAATGACCATTTTCTCGGTTGAAAACATTTCTTAATTTAATACTTCTTATTAAAAAAGGACTTCAAATGTCCCATACCAGCAAACGTAGTCGATGATAGTTATGCTTAAGCGCCTATATCAATTCGATCATGTATTACAGATTATAACCCTTCTGTCATTCGGGGCGGCCCATTGGTAGATGCGACAGCGGCGCCGGTCTACACACGGCAGGACCGGGGTTCAAGTCTCATCTGGGCCGTTCTCCCATAGTGAGGACTGACTATCCAACTATGCGGTAACAATAAGTCTAGTAAGCCAGAAATGGCAGGCATGACCTTAGAGGTCGTTAGGCCAAGAAAGAAAAAGAAGAAGCCCTTCTAATCTCAGAATCGTCTTGGCGGTACTATTCTTGGAAGCATTTCATTGACGAATTATTCCGAGATGTTGCTCAAGTTAACAATCCTATAACAACATTCGTTCTACCGACAGCAGATCTGGACGCGATCCTCAAAATAAACATTCGTTCGAACGATGTAAGTAACAGCAACGATCGACAACGATCCTAAACCAACATCATCTTGAGACAATGCACACAGACCGTAGTCACATTGCACCAGCTTTATCCTGACCCATCCGGGAAGCCGACTGATTGTACCGGATGCAAATCATAAAGATCCACACGATCCTTCTATCCTTTATTCCAATCCTCTAAAGCAAAGAAATAAAAGGACTCTCTGCCTAACCGTCGTAGAAGATAGAAGCATTCGTCTTTGCTAATTTCAAATCCGAAGCTACAGTTCCGTTAACTCTCGCAAAGTACTTTTATTTTCCACAATTTTTATACATACCCGCACGAATTCTTGAGTAATATAATTCTTCATTACAATTTAGAAAGACACTCTGTACAAATGTTGCTTAATTTGTCCGAGCGTTTCAACAAACTGGACGCAATCAACTGAAAAGGAAAGCCAAAATTGACACGTTTGCTCTAATCACTGAATGAAACCTACACAACGCTTCGAGGTTTAAGCGATGAAATTACGGAATTCTTTACCAGTTTCTGTTACATTTCTGTAGCATAGATGACCATAGATGTTACAAATTAATTGATAATGCTTAAGTTTTGATAATGAAAGTAGCGTAAACAGTTTAGGTCAAGAAACTTAAAATCTTGAAATTGTTTCTATGATTTGATGCTTCATCGTTGGGATTCTTAACAATCGGATCAGCTCACCGGCGATACACTCTGCGATCGCTCTATACGTCCCGACGACAACGCTTCGTGCTAGGAGGTTACTTGACGTAGAGGTACGCCATTCCCATTTCGGTACCTCTGATCTGTTCCTTACAATAAGTGTACTGTCGTGTATGACCGTTACGAATCTAACTTGACGCACTGCATTTCTGAAATGCATATGTTCCTTGAGTTTCTTGTCTACCTTTCTGCCATGGAATAGAGTATCCCGGTTGCCCCGGCTCCTGAAGGAATGCCTTTCCACAATTTAATGTCACATGTGCTGAACTTCAGGAGACATGATTTAGATACATTTTAGAGTCTTGTAATCAAACATGAGTGGAGCTAGTAGGCGGTTCCTACTATTGACGAAGTCGTTACAAGTTTTACGTCTGTTGTTTCGTCTTTCTTCTCTATCTGTTGCTTCCCATCTTCGTCAAGGGTTTTTTTCGCGTCATGGCGTCACTTGAACTCCGTCCTGATCGGGGAACTACTGGTAATCGCGCTTGGGCAACCGACGCGTTCATTCTCTCCCGAACCTTACGGTATTTCCTCTTCAATGCTGATCGATTCCAGAAAGGCTTTCGCTCCCATATAAACGCTCTATTTACTAGATCAGTTATTATGGTAGCTTTTTCTTCGCTTTGGAAATCAGTTATGTCTAGACGTCCTGTTATGTCTTTGATGCTCAACCTGTTCCCGTAGTTCTTTGCCGTTAGCCAATGTCATTTACACAGACATCAAGGATGCTCTTGGCGAAACTCGAGAATATGGATTTCGGTGGGCCGCATTGTCCCTAGCCGCAGGGTTAGAGTTGATGGGATTCTTTCCGATGCGTTCGTTGGCAAATCTAGAATGCCTCAAGGCACAGTCTTTCGATCTCTCCCACCTAACGGATATCTACTGTACGATGACGATGTCAAGTTCTAATTTCCGGTGTCCTCATATTATGACTTCCACTTCCTCCTAAGCTGAACCGATGTCTTTGCAGGTTGGTATATCTCGAACGAGCTTATCAAGCAGCTATTCCAGTGCCAGCTCCCTGGCTCATCAATCCCACGAATCACTCTGGTCAAGGCAGAATTGTCTTTAGCATGGCGGATGAGGTCCGTGATCCGCTGTTCTTGCGGGCGTTGTAAGACGTTTTCCTATTATAAGGCGAATCATGCCAGTGTTGTCTGGTTTCACCGATATGGAAAGGTTGGAAAGAGTATTTCCAAAGTTTATTAGAATAACCGTACGTCGTTTCCTAAACGATTGGGGTCGGTACGCTACGCTACTATAAATAAAACGTTAGTATCGTACTGTCTGTTTAAATGCTACAACCACTTTCCTATCTTGGCATCCTCGATACCTGCACACGGTCTAGCACCGTTGTCTGCCGATGCAATATACAGGCCGCTCTGGCGGACGCGTCAACGCCATCACTCCATCTCAATTTGGACCTACCACGCCTCCACTGCCCATGAAGAAGACATCAAAAGATTTTACAACCTGGTTCGCCTGGAGTCTAGCAAGACTTATATGCTGCACAAAGGTATGCTCACCGAACAGCTTGTAGAGCTCGTCATTGTCAGTCCTCCATTGACCTTCCACACAAACGAGGCAGGAAAATCCTGCTGAGCAACTTTCGAACTCGGTTAGGGTTTCAACAGGTTCGGTCCTGTATGGGACTGTAAAACCAACAAGTGAATAATAAAAGTTTACAACTTTTGTTATTTGAGGCGTCTTATTACCCGCCGTTTGATGTTTTGTTATATCTTCAACATATTTTTTCATAAACAAAATGTGTAGTTAGTTTAGATTTAGATGGAAAATGTTATAAGAAGAGAAATTGTTACGCGTATGTTTAAGCATTCAAACCAGAAGTATGACGCAAACTTGGGCATCATGACACATTGACCATTTTTTAATATCTATTATAACGTATTTCCCAAACGCCTTATACCATAAATAGAAATAAAACAATTAAAAACAACTCCAAGCTAAATATAATTTTTTTAAAGATATTTTATTTAAAATTCTTGCATCTATTTCGCGCATTTAACCTGCTTCTCTAGTCTTACTACATCTGCCGCGTAACGACACTCGCTCAGTGTTCGTGTGTATTACTGCGATCATGTGCTTGATTTGTCATTTTGTTGTGCTACTCTTTCCGTCTTGCTTAGTATGCGTGTTGTTGATAATGGTTTTTTTTTCTTAGTTTAGTTTTAGCTAAAATTGATCGACTTTAAGTTTCGTTTTGCTTTTTTAAATATGTTGTCGTACATCAACGTAAGTAAAAGATGGAATTATTGCTACTACGCCAACAATTGTATACGATTGTACAGGATAAGAATGTTCCTCACTCGGGTTGTTCATGGTTGTGCTCACATTTTTTTAAATACTATTGCGATGTGTACCACCCTCAATGGTGACATTAAGAACGCACAACGACCGTACGACGGAGAACTTATCTGCTAGGAATAATGCAGCGAAATATATGAATAAAATGCAACAGGCGTCTACAGTGGTTCATGCGTTCGATTCACTACTCTGTAATTTATCTAGTCCGGCCACGTTGAGAGTTCCGGATATTAAAATTTCGTAAGCTATCTGTCAAATCTGTGTGTGTGTGTGTACGTTTCGTGCCGAACCAGTCACGCTTTGAAGAGCGACTGGTGCTTTGTACACATCAGAAGCCTTACAGCCCGTTCTGTACTAGTAGCAAAAACAAATCCACTGACAACCGAACAGACGAGACGCATTTTTAAAATTCGCAATTAAACGAACGAAAGAAACTACTAACAGTGAGCTTTGCATTTGTTAAGAGATTACGACAAATTCAAAATTCTACACACTTACAGCTAGTGTTTGTTTTTTAAAACATTTCAATATTTTGTAATAATTATTACGCTAAAAAAAATCGGAGTACGGAGGCGAAGTCTATTCGAGGAAGTACAAATTATAAAGATGTGTGTTAAAACAAATTACGAAAACAACCCATCCGGAATCCGGCGTGATGAAACAACCGAGCTCGGGCATGGTGAGGAAATGCAAAAACTAAGGTTTGCTATCGTACACTAGAGATAGAAGGCGCTTAACACACCACACTAAAAGGGGAGGAAAGAAGTCAACGCTCCTGTGATCGCTTACAGAAATGCTTACATACACATCCGTAAGATCCATTAATTGTACGATATGTACGCCTTAAACGTTCGTTTGCTATAGATTACTTGATGAGTAATTAATACGGTAATAAAAATACATAAAGCACAAAATGCACAGATCACCGAATGTATAAACCTTCGCAGACAAACCAAAATCGAATTGCATGAATTCGTCTTCGTTTGTACGTTGCGCGCGTTACCACTGTCCCTATACTCTGCTGGCTGTAAAATGGGGTTGTTACTCGTCCTACGCCAACCGTACTGTGTAATAACATCATATATAATACCTCCCGTTTGTCGGGAGGCTAGCATGAGAACATTGCCTACAAGCGATCTAAGGAAAGCGCACGACAGTGAGAGAGACCGAAAGAGAGAGCGAGAAAATGAAACAGAGCTTATACAAACAATTAACAAACAGTATCTATGTACAACTGATACCCCGCTGTCCTCGGGGTGTGTCTCTCACAAACCAAGCCCGATGGTCCACGTAATCCGCAGTCGGTGCGGGTTTTTGTTTAAAAATGCGCGTGCACTACCCGCCAAATATATACGGCACACCAATGTCGCTAAATCAGACACGTATGGACGATTAAAATATAATTCTAAATAAAAAAAAATGCTAAATAAGGCTTTCTCTGCACTGTTTCTCTTTATATCTCTTTTTACTCTTTCTCTCTCCCCCTCTCTCCCTCTTTCGCTCGCCCTCTCTCTCTCGCTATCTATTTCGTTCTCTGATTCTAT
Source organism: Anopheles maculatus (assembly GCA_002091835.1). Lineage (NCBI taxonomy): Eukaryota > Metazoa > Arthropoda > Insecta > Diptera > Culicidae > Anopheles > Anopheles maculatus. The sequence goes on along the minus strand of KZ061932.1, from coordinate 243,112 downwards.
TGAAGCGACTCCTACTCCTAGCTTATACTTACAGGCTAGCACGTTTGCTACACTACGCACTAAAAACAGATATATGCAATTACAGCGCCAGTTTTAGTCCTTTCCTTTATCTACTTTCTTTTCGCTATACACATACACGCAAACACGCTCTCTTTCTCGCTTTCATTTTCTCGTTTCTCCCGCTCATCCATTCATTCGCACCAATTGTACGGATTAAAAAACTTAAACATTACGATTTTTGTTTTTTGTTTGCTTTAAAGATATAAAATAAAATGTATCTTTCCCTTATAGCCTAGGTGCTTGTGTCTTTTTTTTTAATAAAAAAAAAATTATGCATCTGTTTGCGTCCTAACAACTAACAAACCGTAAGCTAAACAGTGAGTGGTGAAGCGAGCACACAAAACCACGTAAATTCACGTGAACGCCACTTCCCCCACTGATTACACAGAGGGTCACATCATTAACAAGCTTGGGCACGGTTCGCGAGGCCACAATTGAGTGTAGTCATTGACAAACCTCATCGTCCTGCCGTCCCTGGGTCTAGATATAGATCGCTTCGGAACCCTTGTTCGCCTGGTGGCCAGCCGCACTCGTGACGTACACGTTGTTGGCCGGTGACTGCACGCCCTCGGACCAGTCGGACGTTGAATGTGGCGAGGAACTTGACCAGTGGCCGGGCGATTCCGGCGATGGCGTCGGGTAGCTGTCGAGCGTCTGCACGAGATGCTGTGGCGTCACACCGCCACTGTGCTGGCTCGGCGGTGTCAGATATTGGTAGAAGGATGATTGTTGTTGTTGCGGTTGCTGTGGCTGCTGTTGCTGTTGTTGCTGCTGCTGCTGTTGTTGCTGTTGCTGCTGTTGTTGCTGTTGCTGTTGTTGCTGCTGCTGTTGCAGCTGTTGCTGTTGAAGTTGATGATGAGCTTGCTGCTGTTGGTTGTTCAGTTGTGCCTGCTGCTGTGCAACCATGGCCAACACTTGCTGTTGCTGTTGCTGACTCAGTGGCGACAGATGTGCCGATGCCACCGTCATCGCAGTGCTGGTCGTGCCAGTTGTGTTCTGAGAGGTCGATGCTTGAGATCCTTGACCTTTAATGAGTAAAGAAATTAATGAGTAACGGTTACGGCTCGGAATCATATAAGAAACCATTGAAAAGCTGTGTATGATAGACGTACCAGTTGGACTGCAGAATCCAGCCAGCTCGAGCCCGCTGGAACCGTTCACGAAGTTCATTTGCAGTCCTGCCAACATTGCACTGTTGGATGTGGGATTATTGTTTGCACCATTGCTACTGCTCAACCCACCACCCAACTGCTGTTGCTGTTGGCCTCCACCATTGCAGCCTAAGCTGTTCCCACTTTGCTGCTGCTGTTGCAGGTTGCCGCTGGAGATCATCTGTATGTTGTGCTTTTGCTGCTGCGCGTGCCTCATCGCCTGAATGTGCGTCGGTGAGGTTGGCAGGCTGGGGCGTGTTTTGGCGGGCGAGGGAGAACCTGCAAAGGCGTTGTGATCAGGTGACACTGTAGCACACGTAACGATAACAAAGGTGAGATGGAAGAAAGAATGAGAAAGAAAGAAAGATTGTGTTAGGAATTGCATAGATTGTAGTCGGAAGCAGATGATGAGATGAATGTGCAAAGTGCAGGAAGAAGATAAATAGTAGTGCGAGGGATAAAGCAGCTGAACTTACCTATATAACCTTGAGGCGAGAGCGCCATATTGCTCTGGACCGAATGGGGAGGTGATTGGTTGGAGTAGGGTGGACTAAGTCCACTCTCGCCCATCGTGTGCATGGCCGTGTGCATGAGGTTGTTCCCTGTAGGACACATGCCATTCGATGCGAGCGATCCAACCCCACCGCCACCTACACCGCCGCCCCCACTGTTCAACGATCGCTGCTGGCTCATGAGCAGATCGGAGAATTGATTTCCACCGCCATTGACATTTCCCCCGAGCGAGTAACCGTAGTTGTCGAGCTGAATGTTGTGCAGTGATTGCATCGACTGTGCGCTCTGCGAAGAAAAAGAATAAACGGTTTAAATAATTAATAATTAAATATTAAATAACGGTTTAAATAATTAAGAATAATTAAATGAATAAATGAAACTGAAAAAGTGGTGTCCAATGATTAATTGAAGTTGTAGAGTTGAGGCACGAATGCCTCCATTATCATATTTGGTTACCGACTATAGCACGTCGCTAAGTTTTATGCAGGAAAAAGAAAATACAAGAATTTTACTGAGGTAAGATGTCGCCAAGTCTATTGATGAAGTCTGGGTCGAGGAATATATGATTCTATGAAACCATGTTAAAGGGTTGCTAAACACATCCCAGACATTTCCAGACTATTTATGTGAGTATAAACGACTGATTATAAAAATACTCAAAAATAAATAAAACAAACATTGCAACTGAATTAGTAGTATCCAGATGTAAAAATTTCAATCAAAACCGAACAGCACAACACATGTATAGAATGTACTCAATATAGAAAACACAACTTTTTAAACTCTCTACAAATTATAGACGCATCGTATATCTTACCTTTATGCAGTCTTCATAGCTGGGAGGTTTCTTTGGCATGATACCATTGCCGCCTCCTGCACTAGCACCGTTCGGGCTGATCGTGTCCAATTGATGCACGGTTATTGCGTTTGAGTAGAGACTCACCGAGTCGTACGGGCTGTTGAGGTTAGCAATCGGCGACTCAACCGAACTGAGCTGATCGTCCGCCAGTCCCAGATCGGTCAGTCCACCATGGCCGGGTGTGCCACCGCCCGCACCACTTCCACCACCACCCCCGCCAGTATTTGTCGTTTTCTTACTCGCCGCACCGTTGCCCGACTTCTTGGCTACAGCTTTTCGTCGCATGCTACCCGCCACCAGATCGGCACCACCGTCCTGCGGACTGGTTGGATTTTGGCTAAGTGTCAGCCCACCCACACCACCACCCATGTTCGCTACCACGACCGCGGCCTGAGCAGCAGCAGCCGCAACTGCCGCCGCCGCAGATGAACCTGCAACACCGCCGACATTCATCTTCTGCTGGCGTTGTTTCTTCTGTTTGCTCTGCTTTGCGGACGCGATTATCGTCGGGTGTGTGATCATGTGCGCGTGCGTCGGTGACATGATGGTGTTACCGGCACCACTCGCCGTACTACCTCCATTGCCGGACGGTATCGTGGTTACCATCTGGGGCGACCGTGGCACGTGTTCGTCCAGCAGACGCACGATGTCGTGGTGGAGCCGTTCGCTAGCAACGTCACGCGGTAGCCGATCCATGTGGTCGGTGATGTCACGGTTGGCAAAGTTATCGAGCAGCGCACGGCACGCCTCGAACGAACCTTCTCGGGCCGCGAGGAACAGTGGCGTTTCGTCCTTGTCGTCCTGTGCATCACGGTTAGCACCGTGCGAAAGCAGAATATTCACTGCGTCTACATTATTCACAGCCGACGCCCAGTGTAGTGCCGTTTTGCCACTGTTGTCTGCCGCATTAATGTCGGCGTCGGCCTGTATCAGATCCTCCACCATGCCCTCGATGGCGAGTCGTGCAGCCAGAATCAACGGGGTCGTACCATCATGCATCCGTGCGTTCAGATTTGTTGCCCGGTTACGCAACAGTATCTGGAACACTCCCATCGCATCGGCTGCAACTGCTGCGTGCAGTGGTGTCCGTCCCGTGTTGTCCTGACTGTTCGCTTCCGCACCCGCATCCAGTAACCGTTTTGCTGCATCGGCCCTCGCGTACCGTGCCGCCAGATGGAGTGACGTTTCGCCTGTCTTATCCATCGTTGCGTTTAGCTCAGCACCCTGTGCTACCAGTTCCGAGATGATCTGAGCTGCCGAATCGTCTGTCGAATCAATGTCTTCGCCTGAGTCTAGTCCACCACCACGAACGGCCGCTACCATAAGTGGAGTCATGCCACACGGTCCACGAACATCCACGTCCCGTACATCGCCATCGTGGTGCGTCGGCGGTGTCATCATCGCTGGGTGATCGCGAATATCTGCCGCCTCGAAGTGCTGCTGTGCCCAGACGCGTGGTTCAGTTTCCTCGTAATCCGTAATCGCAGTGTGATCGCTAGAGTAGCCCTGATCGATGGCACGCATACGTTTGCGAGCTGTTGGCATCTCCGACTCATCGTCACTGTTGCACCACTGCTGTCCGTGGCCCATCATACCGTGACCTCCAGCACCACTACCGTGTCCACCGACGCCATTCGCTACCACCATATCCACCATGGACGGGTTCTTGTTAAGGTTACGCATCTCCTGCCCATCCGGACGGCGTCGAGATGGCCGGCGTACGTTTGTGTTTGCGGTAAAGAATCCTTCCGGGAACCAGGTAATACCGTGCGCACGCTTTCGATTCACCACCAGCACAACGCAGAACGCAAGTGCCAACAGTCCAAAGAATCCACCCAACACGTAGTTCACGTTCGTAGCCCCCGGCAAACCATCATCGTCCGGATTGACACCCTTCACCTGATAGATCGGGAACTGTTTCGATAGTGAGTGTTTCGAGGCAGTTGCCGCCAAAAACTCGGCCGCTTCATTCGCCGTTCCGAAGCATTCGGCACCACTCATACCGATACACTTCCTGTTGTCTAGCTCCAGATACACCTGGATACCGATTTGTCGCGTCTCCGTGTACACAACATGATGCTTCCGACCGAACTCACTGTCCGTCAGTCCCTGCAGCGCGGTACCACCCTTCCACGGGTAAATCATCTCTATTCCCGCCGCATTCTTCTTAATCCGCACGGTCGTCCGTAGCTGATGGCCGAGATCTCGCAGGAACTGGATCGCATTCGCGCGGAACGTGGCCGCATCCATTAGCAGTATGATCGAGATGGCACCTTCCGCGAGCTGGGCCGGTTCCTTCTCGTTCTCGCAGTCCAGCCCGTCCCAGTTACATTCCGCATTGTTACACCCGTAGTCGCAGAACCCGTTCGCGTAATGCTTCTGACAGTACGCATCGTAGATCGGGTTGCACGGTTGCAGCTTCTTCTCGCAGTCGCGTCCATCGAACAGGCAAGCCGCATTGTTGCACTCCTCATTGCAGAACCCGTCCATGAACACCTCCCAGCAGTTAATACTGGCGGTACAATTAAGCCACGGATTAATGCCGAGCGAGCAATCATTGCCGTCAAAATCGCACGCATACGTGTTGCACTCCTCGTCGCACCGATGATTGCCCTGCTTCTCACGGCAGCCCTTCTTCACGCACTGGGCCCGCTGGTACTCTAAATCGATCGCGTAAATGTTGGGCAGTGCCGCTCCTCCGTGTTTGTGCGGACGTTGCTGCTGCTGTGTCGTATCGTACCAACCGTGATAGTGCGGATCGTATGTGTTGCACGTTTTGCCGCTCCACTTCGGTGGACAGAGACATTCGAAGTCACCGAGCTTGTTCTGACACGGTGCACCCTTCTCGCACGGTACCGATGCACACTCGTCCAGAATGTCCAGTTCGCAGTTAACGCCGCTGGTACCGAGCGGACAGTCGCACCTGTAACCACCATCGTCCGCAATCTGGCACAGCCCATTCACGCACGGGTTCGAATCGCAATCGTGTCCACTAAACTCGCAGTTCTTGCCATAGTACCCATCCGCACACACGCAATGATGGCCGGACTGACGCGTCGAACACTGTCCTCCGTTCAAGCACGGACTGTTGGCACAGAAGTCTACCTTCACCTCACAATGTCGACCCATATGTCCTGGTTTACAGTTGCAGTGATAATCGTTCACCAGTTGCACGCAGTCCAGCGTACCCGGATTGGAGCACGGGTTCGATAGACACTCATTGATGTCACCCTCGCATCTTGCACCCACAAAACCTGGCGGACAGCGACACTCGAAGCCACCCACCTTATCCACGCAGCTGCCATTATTATGACATGCACCGGGAGTACAATCGTCCGTGTTGATCTCGCACAGCACTCCGATCGTTCCGGGAGGACACGAGCACTTGTACCCGTTAACCAAATCGTGACAGATGCCTCCATTACGGCACGGATTCGGTTTACATTCGTCGATGTTCAGCTCACAGTTCTGGCCCTGGAACCCTGCCCGACACTGGCACCGATACGAACCGATCAGATTCTTGCATGTGCCACCATTGCGGCACGGTTGTGATTCGCACTCGTTGATCTCGTGATGACAGTACGAACCCGTGTATCCCCGTGCACACCGACACCGATGCGAATTGCCGAAATCCTCACAGGTTCCATTGTGACACAAATGTTTCGCGTCAACGCCCTTCCTTGCGGCTGCATCCTTACACGACACCATCTCCACATCGCACAACTTCCCAGTCCAACCGGCAGCACACGCACAATGGTACGTGTTGTCCTGCTGGGTACAAGTTGCCCCGTTTTCACAAGGGTTCTGCGTACACCAGTCGACGTAATCCATACACTGCTTCCCCGTATACCCGTACGAACAGTGGCACGTGTAGTCGTTCTCGTAATCGTGACAAGTTGCACCATTCCGGCACGGTTGCGAATCACACTTGTTGATCCGATACTGACAGTTCGATCCCGTATAACCCGTTTCGCAGGAGCAGTTGTAGCTGTTGATACCGTCGATGCAGGTGCCACCGTTCATGCATGAACTTTCTGTACAGTCTTCATCGTTCGTTTGGCAATTCATGCCACTGAATCCGAGCGGGCAGGTGCAGGTGTACGAGTTCACATACTGATTGCAGGTCGCCCCGTTCTGGCACGGCATTGACAGACACTCGTTGATGTCGACCTCGCAGTGTTTGCCCTCGAACCCATCCACACACAGGCACGTGTAGTCACCGATCCCGTCCAGACAGGTACCACCGTTCTGGCACGGGAACGACGCACAGTCGTCCGTGTTGATCGTGCAGTCCCGGCCTTCGTATCCCTTCGCGCAGATACAGTGATACGATCCGTTTGTATTGCGACACGTCGCTCCATGCCTGCAAGGTGATGATAGTGCACACTCGTTGATGTCCTCATCACACAACCGGCCGGTATATCCAAGCGTGCAGGAGCAGGCAAAGTCAAGATAGTTTGGACTTGGCGAGCACTTCGCCCCGTTCCGACAGCGATTCGGCAGACATGGGTCCATCTTCGATTCGCAGTCACGCCCGGTGAATGGACCACGGCACACGCACTTGTAGCCGTTCACGAGATCGATGCAAGAGCCACCATTTCTGCATGGGTTGTTCACGCAGTCGTCGATGTTGATTTCACAGTTGCGTCCCGTATAGCCCGGCATACACTGGCAGGTGTACGCGTTTAACCCATCGCGACAGATACCACCGTGCTGACACGGATTCGAACCACACTCGTCGATGTCAATCTCGCAACGCCGCCCACCGTATCCCGGCGGACAATGGCAGATGAACTGGTTCACGCCGTCCTCGCACCGGCCACCATTGATGCACGGATTCGACGCACACTCGTCCACATCGCTCAGACACCGTGCATCGAAGTACCCACGTGGACATTCGCACCGGAAGCCGTTCACCAGATCCATGCAAACGCCTCCGTTAGCGCACGGGTCCGACGCACACTCGTTGATGTTCGTCTCGCAGTGAAACCCGGTGTACCCAGGCACACACTGACACGTGTAGCGATTGATTCCGTCGATACATTTCGCTCCATTCCTGCACGGGTTGCTATGACATTCGTTGACGTTCACCTCGCAGTTAGGTCCTGACGTTCCTGGCTGGCAGCGGCACATGTACCCACCGACCAGATCCTCACAGTGACCGCCGAACAGACACGGGTTGGATTCGCACTCGTTGATCTGTATCTGGCACAGATATCCGGTGTAGCCCGGATTGCACAGACAGGTGAACGAGTTGTCACCGTCAATGCAAGCGCCTCGATGGCACGGATTCGATTGGCAGTCGTTGATGTTCGTTTCGCACGAGAGTCCCGTGTAGCCGGGCTGACATTCGCACGAGTAGCCGGCGATTGAATCGTGGCAGATGCCACCATTCCTGCACGGTTGCGACATACAGTCGTCGATATTGATTTGACACCGCAACCCTGAGAAACCAATCGCGCACGTGCATTTAAACGAGTTGACCATATCACGACAGATTCCACCATTCAGACATGGGTTTGTCGCACACTCGTCGATGTCGATCTCGCACTGTGTACCAGTATAACCTAAAAATAGGAAGAAAACAATGCTTCATAAGTACCAGATCATGTGTAATATCAGACACTATCAACAATAATAGAGACTAAGAACATAATTTCAAGAAGAAGAACACACTTCCAAAGAAAAAGCTTTCTACTAAACAATAAAAGTACTGCATTTCACGGACACCTGGGACACTCGTCTCCAAAGCAAATAGAACCGTTTCGTTCTACTTTTTTGATGTTGTTCCCGCAGTCTCGATGTCTTGTCTACCTTTACATCCAAATTTCATGGACGACTTGATGAGAACAAATAAAGGTGGCTCAAGTATTCATTTCCTTTTTTTTTCATTTGGCGTTCTTCATTCCAACATTGCGTCACTCAAAAAGGTACAAATTATATCAGCCGTCCATGTGAAGTCATTTCTCGGCGGACCTGACGAGTTCAGGCAAACTAGCCCGAATTAGAGATGAAGTAAAGCATACCAACTAATGGAATGGAATGGTATGGTATGGAATGAGATGGGATGGAATGCAAACATTCTTTCCCGGTGGGATGGGGTTGGCGCATAAGGCGAATGACATCCCAAAACGTAGAGGATGTGTGCGATCCCGCGTGCGCGCGCGCACACACATCAACCCAAACCCAACATGATGTTGGTATGTGCGTTATTTCCGAGCGGGAGCTACTTGCCCTGCGGTAAATGATGTACGGCAAAGGTAGAAGACGAAAGCATCATCATTATGATGGTTGATTGCGCGTAGCAGTGTGTTTCGATTTTTCGCCATTCCGGTGTGGACATTAGAAAACATTTCCAGTTCTTCCGTTTCGTGAGCGTTTGCAAGACCAAGTGTCCAGAATGTCTCAGATCTCAGGACCGTGAAAAATTGCGCTCCACATTGGCCGTCGCACGGCGCAAAACCACAAAACAAGCCCACCAGTGCACGCAATTAACTGCCCAAGAAGAGCATAACAGGAATATCTTCGCCAACTTGGGTGTGGATGAGGAGAGACGATGATATGTTTATGCTATTCTGGTGCACCGAGAGTACCGATAGAGTCGCTCCAGAGAGTTGCGGAATGCCCAAGGGTCCCAACTCCAACGAAAAACCTCGAGTCCCGTTCTTGTGTGTTGTCGGGTTTGCAGTGCGCGCCTGGGAAAACTGGCTCTTGGGTCGATCCTGCACATTGCAAGACGACGTGCAATGCGAACGCACAAAGCGTGGGTAAATCGTCATCCGTCCCTTGGATGAACGACAACGTACGACGGTTCTGAGACGATTGCACACACCGTCCACCGTACGTGATTTGTATGTAAATTGGACGTTGTTCGCCGTGGTTGCCGTGCTCGCAACGGTGCGGTGCTGTGTGGTCACCGTCGGTACTGTTGCTCAAGACGACCCTGTTTTCCACCGGGATCTTGCACCGGGATCGAAAGCATACATACGCACACATACACGCAAAGCACAACCATAAGCATTATCAAAGAAAGTGGGAGAAAAATCAAATCCGGACTTTGGGTCGCGCAGACACAAACCGTGGGACCTGGACTTGGAACCGTACCAACGAGTATCGCCGCAATATGACAATAAGCTCGATGTGGTTTTCACCCTTTTTTTCGCAAGAGAAATAATGATCTCAGCGCGGTAAATCAAGATCAGCGTGCTTTTATCCTGAGTCCGGTTAGCGACATGATCGAAATAAGGTCACGGGTGTAGATCAACATATTTATCATATCTTGGACACTTTGTGGGCTTCCGCCTTACGAATAAATAAAAGACAAAAATATATAAATAAAGTTAAGCTTCTCTAAAGCACCGGGTAAGTACATCATTAATCATCAATACGGGGCGCACCGATTGAACGGACACGAGCCCATAGCCCTAGTGACAACCCGTTGCAAGAGAATGTAAGTGTAAACTGGAACCAGAATAGTTCAGCATCTCTGTTACACGCACACGAACCACCTTTGAAGTGTGGGCGTTTTAAACAAACCGGAGCAACATGGACTTCAGCCAACTCCACCCAGGTCCGGTACACACCACCAGGAAACCGGTTTAATTGCGAAGTCTTTTTTCTCCTACGGCTGATGCTAGAACGATAGGGCTAGGCCCTGCTCGTCCAGCCCAGCTAACGCGAAAACCCTACCATACTTTACTGAACTTCCGGCAGCTGAGAAGTATGATTTTCTCGTCAAATCTTCTTCTTCCCTGATTTGGATCAGTAAATGAGAAAGTCACTTACCTGGCATGCACACACAACGGAAGGTACCAGGATCGTCCAGACAACTGCCCTGATTCTGGCACGGATGGGATTCGCACTCGTTGACATTCGTCTCGCACCGTGGTCCGGTGAAACCTTGCGAACAGTTGCATGCGAAGGAACCGGGCGTGTTTACGCAGATACCATTATGCTCACACGGTGATCCTGAGAATAGTAAGAAAATACGTTAATATTTTAGCAATAAAAAAAACAGTCGTACCATGTCAACAATCACTGCGAATCGACAGCGCCACACACTTACCCTGATCACATTCGTCAATATCCACCGAGCAGTCGATACCCTTGTAGCCGACCGCACACGAGCACGTAAAGGATCCGTTGATTGGGCTGGTGTCACAGATCGCGTCCGCATGGCACGGGTTCGATGTGCAGGCGTCGTCCAGATGGCACAGCAGCCCCGTCTTGCCCGGCGTACAGCGACAGTAGAAGCTGCCGACACCGTCAATACAGGTTGCACCGTTGAAGCAGGCCGCATCCACGCAATCGTCAATGTTGTTGCTGCAGTCCGGCCCATTCCAACCGTTCACGCAGATGCAGTTGTAGCTGCCGTGCGTGTTCGTGCAGGTCGCTCCATTCTGGCAGATCGATGGCCGCAGCGCACACTCGTCCACATCGTTTTCGCAGAACTCGCCGGTAAAGCTGGACGGACAGCTGCAGTGGTAGGCGTTGATGCCGTCCACGCAAGTGCCCCCGTTCTGGCACAGATTGCCCGGACAGTCATCCGTGTTTTCCTCACAGTTCTTCCCTTGAAAGCCTGCAAATGAAACGGAATCAACCATTAATGAGAAATATTTTTAATTCGCATAAAGAATGAGTTTATTATCTAGCATGGTATTTAGAGCCATTATATCAAACACAATTCATCTGTAATTTAAACCAGAAACATTGACTATCTTCGCAATATTTAAAATTCAGTGAGTCAAAGAAAATAAAATCGCCTTATTTATTAAGAAAGATATTGCTGGTCGTGTTACTAAAGCAAAAGACTTCAGTAGGGGGACAATATAGGACAGCAAGCGACGAACCTGAGTCGGATAATATTGTTTCAACTAATCTATAAAATCAACCTCGACAACTTTGTAGGACTTTATTATCTGCGCGTATACACAGTATACGCTAATGCTTACGCACCTGAGTGTATGCGTGAGACATTGGTTTCAACCAATTTACACTGACGGAACCCACAAACCGCATGACGTGATCAAACAAACATGCTTGCACGGAACGAACCCATTAATTCGGGTCGGTGATTAAACAACACAAGAAGATGGAAAGATCCACCCGCCCCTAACTTTATCCGTGCCGCATTGCATGCCCGGAAGGTGTGTCTGGAGCACTGAATGTACCGGCGCTCTTCCAGTGAAGCTGGGTTGCACATCGTTCACACCGTGTAGTAGCAGGGCAAGCGTATGTGTCCCCGCGGTTGGTTCATACAAACCCCACCGTTTTGGTGAGTATCGCTCAAATGTTCGCGAACGCATCGCGTGCACGAATCATTTACTGCGGCGGTGTTGCTCCAGGGACGCGATTTGATTGCGAACAAGCAATTGAAGCGATAAACAGAGAACGAAACTAAAAGATCGTCTCAACTTTTACGCAAAGGAAGCAGCAACAGCAACAGGCAGGCAGGCAGGCAAACATCATAGCGCTGTGCATTAAAATATTACGATCACGCATACGTTGTGGGATGTTTGAGTGCTGTTGTGTTGCAGAATATTATCGACCAGGTATAGCATAGCACACATCCGAAACGAACGCTTCCAGTGATCCATTATGAGGTGCGCGTGTGTGTGTGTGTGCGTGTTGGTATGAATGTGTGTACGCGCGCACACGCTGCGGAAACCTGCTCAGATTCCGTACGAATATACGCAAGAATCGAGCGGGTAATGGGCAGCCGTATACGTATGGCAACAACAATCCGTAAGGATAGGATGGTAAGATGACAGCAACAATATATACCAAGAGAAATGTTCCAGCAAGCGAAACACACACACACGGGATGCATGAACGGCCGTGCACAGCAGCGAGTGTTGCCTACTGCCCTACGCACCAGGCAACCAACATGCGTGCGTGCAGACCGGGTCCGAAAGTCAGAGCCACGGCAAACCACCGAACAACCAAAATAGAAACGAATAATCCCAAAGCGGCCAATATATGCAGCCTGTACGTGGAGGCACCATCGCCGCAAACAACCATCCATTCAAAAACCTCGATTCCACCCCGAATCCGCATGCACGCTCACACACAAACAAACCACACGGGACAAGATACACACCGGACGGAGTAGAACAGTACGGCGAGGACGAGCGGTGTGGAGCGAGAAAGCAAGGTAAAGGCGAGGAGAACTAACAGCATCACAGGCCGCGACAGACGCGAGAGCCACCACAACAGCTTGTCTGCGTGGTTTGCAGGGAACAACAGTTTCCCACGGTTTCATATCTTACTTCCATCCCGTTCTAGCGCGCAACGATATTAACGCACTCTCTCTCTCTCGCACTATTACTCCATTTTTTTTGTACTTCAACATTTCTTTACCGTCTTCGCTCTCTTTCTCTCTCTCTCATTCTCCCACTGGTTTCCAACATAACGCAGCATATGATAGGAGAGGAAGTGATCTTTTTTTTATGTTCGCACTGTTTGTGTGCGAAGCAGTCCCTCACACTAATTCATGCCCGCTCAAGTGAGAGAGCGAGAGAATGCACAGAACGATCGAGTTCATCCGTTAGGGTGTTCATTTGTTTTACAATGAATAAACAAATTCGAGCACTTTCCACAGCGTACGCTGATCTTTCGAGCACATTTTAACGGATGAACGGAGGCGGGGTTCATTGTGAGAAGGTTCATTGCGTTCCTACCTAGAGGCGCAAGATTGTTGATGCAAATAAGGGAAACGAAGCGGAAAAAAAAAACAAAACTGAATATTGCCGGTAACTTTAAAGCAAAAACTATCATGTCCATCCTCCACCGTCCTTTTGGCGTTTGTCCAATCGCTCGCAGAGGAAGACAACGGTCCACACGCAATCGAAGCGCACCGATGGAAATTATACGCGACAGGCGTGCCAAGTTCCAATTGAAGTTTAAAGTACAGGATATAGCACAGGAGATCTTTCTGCTGTCTGCTTGTTTTCCTTTCATTTTGGCGCATGGAGAGCTTTTACTCGTAACCTTTCCCCCTTGTGGCCCCCGTGTTTGCGGTACAATTATTGCTCGCCAAAGGCGACCATCATTAAACTGTACATTTTACAATGCTTGCACATACAACGATCCAAATCTAAAGCAAGCGAGCATGCCACAGATATGAAAAACGTAGCGTTTTATTGCCCATCCGTTCGGCAACAGGGGCTGCAGAGTTACGCAAATCGGCCTTTTTCTACAAACATTTATCTCCCGGTTATACGTTTTAACACTGCCTTAGTGGGTCACCATCGTCCACCAGGTACGGGATGCGAGACGGTGTGTTTAAAATGCAAACTATGCTCTCTCTGTGTGTGGTTGTTGCAAGCAAAACAAAAAAATCCACACCCTTGCAGCTGCAGCGTCCAGTCCTGCAGAGAGCAAAACAAAGAAGAGCTCAAAGAGAATGTAAAACAAACCCCGAAAAACACATACAAGTACGCGCAGGTCAGGCTCATCCACCGCGACGACGATCCTTTCGGTCCATTTCTCTTCCTTCGCACAACCTTTTCTCCGGACAAGTTGTTCTCACACATACGTGCGCCCGCCTTGCGAAGGTGTTTGCAGTTGGTTCTTGCAAAAATAAAAAAATACGGCCCTTGAAACTGGGTTAGGTTTTCAGGCAGAAATTTGACCCTGGCCAACTCTCGTTCCGTATCTTACCTCTAGCGTTTGTTTTTTCCACCTCACAGACACTGCAATAAAATGGCAGGTAAAAGGTCCTGCCGGTTGAAACCGGACCCGTAAAAGCAAGCACCAAAATGGTGGGGAAAGCAAACAAAACCAAAGCGTAAATGCATAGATGCACCCGCACAAAATCAAGATGCGGAGAGAGGATACTTGATACGGGTTCCTTCCAATCGAATCCCCGGGTCCGAAACCGAACCGAGGATTTTATGGATTTGTGCACTTTGTATGCACTGTTGGCGGGTGTGTACGTGTGTCCTATCGAAGAAGGTACACAACTCGCAGATAAATTCTTAATTAGTAAGAATAAACTATTCATTTCCATGTCTTACGACCTTTTAACGTACACGAGTGATTTGTAGCGCTAACGGAAGGTTCGTCGCTAATAAACCGCACAAGTCTTTCGTTGCAAAACAACAGGGGAGAGAAAAAAAATCGCCAGTAAATCAACAAAAATGGAAAGGAACCGGGACGGAAATATATCCCGAGGGTATATTTGGTTGTGTTGCTTTGCTCCGTACCGAAAACCACTGGTAAGGATGTTGCAATCGAGACTGGTCCGGTGCCAGGGCGAGTAATCATTGCAATTACGTATTGCCCCGTATAAAATAAGATTGAATTTTGCGGTTCTACGCTTCAACCCGACAAACACACACACACGGTTAAGGTGATTGGAATTGGACAAGGCGAGCGAGATGGAGAGAGAGAGAGAGAGTGAGAGAAATACGTACACAGAGAGTAACATACATTAAAATGGAAAAAAAATCCCCATTTCTTAAGCCTTGAGGCGCGTCGTTTCGCGAACACAACAAAAAACACACACACAACAGCATAAAAATAGTTAGCTCCCAGTGTGCGGTTCATGCGCTGACCGTTCTTTTCTGTTTAATGGCAGCACCATGACTTTAGCGCACGTTCATCCGCAGGGCAAAAACTAGAGCTCCGAGAGCAGCGCACGGTGGTGTGTAAAATGATAAATGGTTCACCGCTTTGCAGCGCATTGCGCCGTTGTTTTATGTGGTTTTGTGGCAGCGCTCGTGACACCCGAAGGGGTTTTTCCTCGCGAAATGGACCAGCTCGTACCCGGAAGTTACGCGCGCTTCTTCCTCATTTGAAGATCCTACTACCGTGCGAGGAGAGGAGTTAGTATCAAACAGCAACAGCCGAATGTCGTGAGGCACGATAACGCTGCGAGCATTTATGCGAGAACATTCGACCGGTGGTCTGATGCACACCAAACAATCGAAAGAACCAACGCACGGCCACAGACATAGTACCCAGGCTGCCGAAAAAGCTAGATTGGTTGAGAGCAATCGATCAACGGTCGGAACACACATCCGGCTCGACGGACGTCGGGCATTTCTATTTTGAAACGCGCCGGAAAACACTCATAAAAGCGGCCCCGAATTTTCCGACAAGTTAAAGTTTCGTTGTTTTTAATAGGGTTAACGCCAAAAAGCCACCGAGCGTATATGTCGCCATGGTTGCCACCGTGTGCCGTGCGCCCGAAGTTCCATCACGTACGGCTCCCCGGCTATCGTGGGACATCACATTCGAAGAAAACGGACGGCGACTAGACGACGAACCCCGACGAATTTCGCTTCATCGCATAGCAGCAACATGGGCGAAAGGGGCTCAAAGGAAAGAGAAAGAAAGCGCTAAACGAAGCTTGCATGTGTTTGTGTGTGTGTGTGTGTGTATGAATGTGTTGAATGTGGTGAGTGAGCAATGCAGACCGGGGATGAAACCACTGGGAACCGAGCGATTATGGACGCAAGAAAATGTTCGACTCAATCAGTCAGACCCTCTCACTCGCTGCGCCGATTTCCCACCCTGCGCCGGGTGGTGGTACTGAACCGGGTGGGATTGGGTTGGGTGGTCACTTTATGGAGATCGCCGGAGTCTGAGTGTTTTGCGGGTGCCGAGCTTGGGAATGAAAGTCCCAGTGCCCCGAGTCCCCCATCCAAGCGGACGACCGAAAATGATCATGATGATGACCGCTGGGGCGATGATGAAGATGGTTTGAGGTTGGAGCGAACCGTCTTCGTGATTACCCCGGGCGATGGAGTTTTCGAGTGGAGCTTTTGGCGAACCGTGGGCAAACGCCACAGCGAACAACCGCAGGACGGCCACAAGAAGCGAACGGAACGGCAATATATTGACGGCGAAGCACGTGAGAGACAAAGCGCACCAACAAGAACCGAACCCCGAACGTCGATGAAAATCGTTCACTGCTTGCCTTAACGCGATAGGACGAGGGAAGGGAAGGGGGAAGACGAGATGGGGCGGATCAAAGCATGATGATTAAACGAGGGAAGAGGGAATAAAATTGAAAAATAAAAAAACAGAAACCGTCGGAAGAGGTACGTCCCTTGGATTACGCGGGATTGATGTTGTAAGAAAATTAAAAAAAAAACGAACGCACAATGAATCAAGACGCATCACGCACACTTACAGTGTTTCGAGTGTGTGCGTGTGTGCGAGGGTTTTAAGAAAACATTAACATCAAGACGATATTAAAGGGAAAAGAATTTTCAGATGATGAAAATCTTCCCGAAACCACAATCTAGCAAACCTACCACCCGAGAACCGCTTGTAGTCGTTGCGTGAACCGGAGAGAAAGAATGGTGGATGCATACGCACACCATCAAGCGGCGATAGGTGTAGACCGAACATCTAGCTGCACACATACATGTCCGTCCTTGGATGCAGTTTAAGTAATGCTTTTTAGTTGAATTCGCTGCGTACTTTTTTTTGTCCAAGGAACGCTGAAGAAAGTTAAATCGTAAGAAGACACATTGTAGCAAATGTGCTTTCAAGTGTTTTTTTTTTCTTCAAAAGCTATCCCACATTTGTTAGTTAAAGTACTATCTGTTAGCTACTAGAACTGTTTCCTAGTTTTATGGAAACTTTTCAATTCAAAAGCCCCAACAAATCTCGTCTTTTGAGTTGAATAAAGCCAATTTGTGGTCCCTTTAAGTGCGTACTGCGTCGATCGAAAGTTAGAATATCCAATCTGCTATTTTCCATACATTCTTCGATCGAGATAATGTCGTGATGAAGACTCGTGTCTAGTCGTATACTCTGGTCGTTTTTCCTTCATTATTAGCTCCAAAAGAATTAGTTAGTTTCGATGCCGCTTCCCACTGATGGTTTGACCATTCGGAAGTAGTTCATAAGAAATGACGCCTTTTGTGATCTCATCCAATGCACAGTATGACATTCTGCGATGGACTATTCCGCTTCGCTGTTGCTTGAGTTTGCTCAACCAGGTACGGGATATGTTTACGGTGTTTAGATTTAAGGTTAGGCTCAGGAGGAGATCTCGACCACGGAGAATCGCCGTTTGATGTCGCTCGGTTTCAATACGTTGGGCCAACTCAATCGTCAACTTCTTGGACGAATCCCAATGTAATCCCAATGCAATTCTTTCTGCGTCTGGCACGAACTCTCACTCAGGAATGCTTCCAATTTCTCATCTTCAAACATTTTCACCCTTCAGGAGTGCTTCTAGTCTTTATAGTAAGAATCGTCATTTCTGAAGCGATTGAACCACTCCTCTGGCACCTGGTATATTCAACAATACATTCTACTTCAAAAGATTCTTGAAGTAATCAACAGACCTCGACCGCGGTTATTTGTTCTTTAATTTAAATTTAAACTTTAGCTGAAAACTTCGCAATAACACTAGCAAAATGTGGTTGACAATTATGTAACTGCTTACTAGACTTATTGATACCACGTAGTTCGCTGATCAGTCCTCACTACGAGAGAACTGTGAGATTTGAGCCTGGGGTCCTGCCGTCCGACAGACAGCGCCATCTTTTATAAAATTGGATGGAAACCAGTTTTTTTGTAGCCCCAATTCATTTTCTTAAAACAATTAACACAAGAAAACAGCGGTCATCCTGCAACACACGCAAAAAGAAAAAAAAAATCAATCTGTTTCTTCACAATTACACTCTCGGCTTCATGATTTTTTGTTCGGTGGTTCGTGCCGCCACCAGGGTTTGATTGTTGATGGTAGGCCTTTTGATTGTAGCGGTGTTGATTGTTGATGAGTATACACGTCGGTTTGATTGTTGCCTGCTGCTGCTGCTGCTTCTCCTGCTGTCCCGCAATTCGGTTGACACGTTGACGAAAGACGCACGGCTAAGAAGCTGAAGATGCAGCTTCTTTTTCTCTTCTTGCATCCCGAAACATTGTACATTACACACACACATACACACACATGCACCGAACACGCAAGGTGCAGCCCTTTGGGGTATCGTTTTGTAAGCCCGCCACAACAAAATAAAATATTATTTGCAAGACAAGAGGACACAGCAGTGTAAGAGAAATATAAACCGCACGAATCATTCGCAAATCGTTCGTTCCCTCTAATCACCCCGATTTCGATCCGGCGATGATGGATGATGATTTTGATGGGGTTGATGATTGCAGCACGCCCCAACCCCGAAGAACCCCCCCACATCTGCAACAATTTGATGCAGCGCGGTACATGCATTGTTCACAATGTTTGCCGCAAAACCGCCGTCGCGGGACTATACACAAAAAGCGTCAGAGAGTATTTTGTATTGAAAGCGGAGAAAAATGCGCAATTTAATTCGATTTCCATTTCAATCCCCTGTCCCCCCTTCTGTGCTTGATCAAGGTGTGTATGGGGTGTGGCGCACAAACACACACATTCGAAACGACACATCATTTGAAGGAAGCTTATAACAAAAAGAAAAAAAATTACAAAATCCAGCAATCAGCACATCTCTTCTCTCCGGTGTGTCGGCGCAAAAAAAAAAGGTGAGAATGGGTGGTGTCCATTTTTCCAGCTTCCACTAAAAAGGAACCGCAACAACAACGCTTTTATGTGTTGCACACACACAAACACCACGCGCGCACACACACGCCTGCAGAATAATGGATGATCTGGCAGGTTAACAATGTAGGGCGCGGGCGCGCGCGTACAGCCACCCGAAGGTGACGACGATGTGTGAGAATGGGGATTCAGTCGGGCTCCGCACAGCAAGGGAACTGCAATTTGAATGCAATTGAGCGGACGAGGAAAATAGAGCACCGAGCAGCACACACGTTTGATCGTAACAAATGAGCATCCATCCGCCGCATTTATGATTTATGTTACGCTGCCTCCTTGCTTTGTCTCACTGTCGCCGCTGCGTGCTCGTTTTCGAGCGCAGTTGGCGGTTGGGCACTCGCGGGCACTCTGATATCATTGCCGTACTTACCCGGTGGACATTTGCATTCGTAGGAGTACTTGGTCGATTGCTTGCAGGTGCCACCATTCTGGCACGGTGACGGTGAGCATGGGATGTAGCCCGACTCGCAGTTCTTGCCGGTGTAGCCCGGATCGCACATGCATCTGGAAGAAAGGTAGAAGAACAGAGCACATTGTAGCATCGATTATCGTTTTCGGTTTGCGTTTTGGGTGGATGAGTTCGGTGAGGTGACTCACACAAGTTAGTAGACTTTATACAAAATAGAACGAAAATTGCTTCTTTATTATCGGATTGTGCAATGGTGCACTCCGTAGGTTTTTGCTGCAGAAAGATAAAAGAAGTATTTGCCTTCTTTTCTCACCCTCCCTTCCACCCCCACCATTAGCCATCCCTTCAGATCTTAAGCTCGCCTAATGGAACAGGGCTTCCGTGGGTTACATCGGTACAACATTTTATCACGTCCAGTGCGCACAACAGCCACACACAATCGCACGTCCTGCAGCATAAAATGCCGCCCAACTGCTTGGCACAACCGTCTCGATCGCCATCCCAAAAGTGGGCAAAACGGAAGCGCTAAAAGGAAACTTGCTCAAACATCACACACAGCGTTTCGTTGGCTCGGTTTGCCGGCCAACCGGTGTGTAGCCGCCCAACGGCAGGATCGAAACGAAATAAGAATGGACAAAATGGATGATCGAGGTGGAAGGGGGAGGGCAGCGAAAGGAGCGGGGAAAGTCCGGGGGATGGCAGACACAAGGAAAAGGACGAAAAGCGCGACCGCACTGAAGCCGCTTTTGCCATTTTCGGACGCACTGAAATCACTCCATGAAAGGATTGGAAAATGTGCTGAAAATGGTATGGTCAGCGGTGGTGGTGGTGGTGGTGGTAGTTTGCAACAGTATGTTGTCAACCAGCATCACGAGCAACACAACAACAGCACACACACAAAAAAATACCCCCGTGCAAGGGAAGGCTTGACCATTGCGAACCAAACCGCAAAAGGACAGCAGTATGTGGTTGCATTGACGTTTCTTTCTTTTATTTTATTTCATTTTTTGTTTCTTGTGTGTTGTATTTCCTCCCTACATCTTGTTTTTCTTGTGCAAATAGATGCTTCACTGTTAGAGACGTTTGTTCCCATTTTTGGTGCAGAAATATGCTTCCCTATTCCCCGTTGCGAGAGAGAGTGCGTTTGTGCCAGGGCGAGAGAATGTTGGACAAGGTCCACTGCGATACGAACGATTTCAACGGGAGGCTAAGCGACGAACAGCATTGAAATACGAAACGCCCGGGCCCGTTTCTTTACCACCGACGTACCGAAGAGGTGAACAGAATTAATCAGTGGACTGGAGAGCTGTATTAGGAAACTTGCGGTACGGTTCGAATGTGAAGTGGCGATAAGGGTACCAAAATACAAATAAAAAGATGCTAAGAAAACATAGAAGGTTGAAGAATGTTCTACTCTCGAGTGTATTAAAACATAGAATGGAAACGCTTAACTTTTTTAGTCACTTAGTACTTCTCTCTTTAAACAGGTTTTTTTTTTACCTACAAAAATTATTTTACAAATAATTTAATGCTTTCTTTGACCGTTCAACAAAACACCCAAAAATAACCTACATTCCTGGTGCCGTTTTGTTGACTGGTTTGCTTTTATTCCCTTTGAATGAAAAATTCTTCGTAAGCAGTGCCATATTTTCCGCTTATTTGTTTGTTTT
The DNA here is from genome assembly GCA_002091835.1 of Anopheles maculatus. Classification (NCBI taxonomy): domain Eukaryota; kingdom Metazoa; phylum Arthropoda; class Insecta; order Diptera; family Culicidae; genus Anopheles; species Anopheles maculatus. The sequence continues at coordinate 221,895 of KZ061932.1, read as the reverse complement.
TTGTTTTTGCAAACCCGCTTTCATTCGATTCTTTACCGAAAAACGGTGCAACATCAAAAAAGGCACCCAGCTCATCAGAAAACGCTTACACGGCAACGATGGGCGAGATAGTTTTTTGGGTGTGCGCAACGTGCGCAAAATGTGCTTGAAAGAATAAAGCAAAACACTTTTAAAAGGGAAGGATTAGGTTTTTGTTTGAGTAACAATTTTTCTACTCATTTACAACACAAAAATTCTCCCAAGGTGAAAAAGTTCTTCCAAGCTTTTTGGGAAAACATTTACCAAGGACGGCCAACCGCCCGGGGTGGAGAATTTTTACCACCAGTTTTTACCTTTAGAATTGAAACACAATTTAAAACATCTACCAAAAAAAGAAACCAGCACCACAACCGAGCCCAACCGAGGAAAAGCCGAAAAGAGAGCACTATTTTCGATTCACGAATTTTTAAAACCAAAATAAAAACATACAAACAGTCCCCGCACGAAATTATGACTGCCGCAACGTTATGCTTTAATGAAAATGTTGACACCAGCAAAGCAAAACATAAACGATGGTGAGCTTTTTTCTCCATTCCAAAACCTAAAATAATATTTGTGAAAACAGTTTTGCCTACTGGAAACCGAAAAGTGTGTAAATATTTGGACCCCGCGCCAAAAAAACAAAACGAAAAGGTGTCATCGTAGGTGGAGGCGTTTTGTTTTTGCACAACAACCTCCCAAAGAAAAGGGGAGCAGAAGCAAAAAATGCAAATAACCTCGGAACCAATGCTCTTGATTTTATGCTTGCGGTATCGTTTTTATTTCAAAGTGTCGGAGTGTTGGGGCCACCGCCATTGGTTTCGGATTCTTTTCTAACCTTTGCCGTAAGCACAAAGCAAAAGGAATCCGAAGCTAAAACGCACCAGAATTGGGTCAGTTGATAGTGAGCCCTCGGAGCGCCAGTAAGATGGCCAAGACCGATAGGGACCATTTCGTAAGTGAAACTTCCCCAAAACATGCTGAACTTTAAAATAAGAAAGGTTACAAACTCTCTTTCTATCCCTTCGCGTATGTGTTGTTGTTTTTACAGACAGACCAAGACCCGGCACATACGCAAGCATCTTTTTTACCACATTGTTACGTCGACAAACAATATTATTTTCCAAACATTAAACTCATCGCTAAAGTATTCACCAACGTCTGGGGCGGAAGACATCAGCAGAGTAAACACAGGCGCACACACACACACTCGTACCTAACCATTCCGGAATGCAAACTCGTAACGAAAGTGAGTTTCCCAGACAACAGCAGCAAGTGGAAATTTGTACACCGATTTGTACATTTCGTTCCCGATTTAGGAACTCGTGTTACCAAATGCAGCGATGCAGCAGTAGCGGCAACTTCGCAGGCACAACGGACCTGGTCGGCCATACGAGCACGAGTTGTCCGGGATATGGCTCGTAAGTTGGGTGAATCGTATTGATTAATTCGTTACGCGGGGCGCTATGCGACAACAAACCGGACGGACGGTACGAGAACTGCCGGAGAGCGTTTCTCACGCGCAGCCAGTAGAAGTACTGGTGACGGATGTCTATTTTTGGGGAGTCGAAGTAATTGTATCTTGAGTGTGTGGTCTTGGTGTGTCCGTGGAAGGGCGTCCGAGACGCTTAAGAGTGCTTGTGGACCGTGCCACGTTATACATAAGGAAAGACAAAAAAAGCTTTCGTACAGGTTGCGCACATGGAACTATGCGTTGGCATCACCTTCAAACGTTGTGCTACTAGAGATCACACACAAACAACAAACAACAGCAAAAAAAAACACCCTCTTGAACTGAACGTTCGCGTCAGTTCGAACCAAGAAACCCGCTCGAACTCAGTAGTCAGTTCACGACGTTTAAGTCCTCGCAAAGACACCCTCCCGCCGATATGAGGTTCGCTCTCCGTTACTCCCCGAGTCTCGATGCTAATTGCACACTATAATTTCCAACGCCACCGGACACCGGACATGTGTTCCCGGATTCGGTCGGTGAAGGATGTCAGCATCTTAGCGGTGGGTTGAGTGCAGATTGAAAAGTAAATTGCAGGGTTTCGGGAACATCAATCACGGCACTAACGTGTATGTATGTGCCGAAACTAACCACCGGGCGAGAGAATTGCAAACTCCACACCAAGAGGTCCTGGGATTTGGTTTAGATTCTTCCAGTGCCTGGAAGTTCGACCATTAGACACACAATCGTCTACCCATTCCGCCCATCAAGAAGAGTCTCTGGGTCATACGTATCATCCCCCAAACGGGAAGGTGGAAGGAACAAGAGCGAACACACCGTTGGACCATCTCACCAACAAACCTATTGCCCGGATACGTGAAAGCGTCATCGATGTTTGGCTACGGCGAAGAGCCTCTCGCACAAAGGTACCTCTTCGCCTTGATTGACAACTTCCCAAACATGCTTGGGAACAATTTCGATTTGAAAACGCAGGAAGAAAGCTAATAAAACACCACAACACAGTCCTCACTATTTGGCTCGATGTGTGGCTCTTCCAAAAAAAAAAAATAAAATAAAACACAAAACAAAAAAAGTACAAAGTTGTGCTCAGATAAACGAGTGACTAACAAACAGCTCCGTTCGAGGAATAGGAAAGGCTATACGTACGCTCACACATACAAAGCACACGCCTTATGCTCCCTTCAAATGTTAGACCAAGGGTAATGTTATAGAGAACACCACCATCATCACCACCATCATCAACATCATCAAGCATCGGCATCATCACCTTTCACCGTGATTTTGTTGCTTCAAAGAGACGATGATGACTCGACGTCAACGGACGCCTTCGACCTATGTGGAGTGGTAACGAGTGCGCACAAGAGAACATTATCTCGCTCTCATTCTCTCTCTCTCTCTCTCTCTTTCTCGCTCCCTCAACCCATCTATCTGTTTCCTCCACCTTACGTACGTCGAAGAGTCTCTGGGTCATACGTATCATCCCCCAAACGGGAAGGTGGAAGGAACAAGAGCGAACAGACCGTTGGACCATCTCACCAACAAACCTATTGCCCGTATTCGTGAAAGCGTCATCGATGTTTGGCTACGGCGAAGAGCCTCTCGCACAAAGGTACCTCTTCGCCTTGATTGACAACTTCCCAAACATGCTTGGGAACAATTTCGATTTAAAAACGCAGGAAGAAAGCTAATAAAACACCACAACACAGTCCTCACTATTTGGCTCGATGTGTGGCTCTTCCAAAAAAAAAAGAATAAATAAAACACAAAACAAAAAAAGTACAAAGTTGTGCCCAGATAAACGGGTGACTAACAAACAGCTCCGTTCGAGGAATAGGAAAGGCTATACGTACGCTCACACATACAAAGCACACGCCTTATGCTCCCTTCAAATGTTAGACCAAGGGTAATGTTATAGAGAACACCACCATCATCACCACCATCATCAACATCATCAAGCATCGGCATCATCACCTTTCACCGTGATTTTGTTGCTTCAAAGAGACGATGATGACTCGACGTCAACGGACGCCTTCGACCTATGTGGAGTGGTAACGAGTGCGCACAAGAGAACATTATCTCGCTCTCACTCTCTCTCTCTCTTTCTCGCTCCCTCAACCCATCTATCTGTTTCCTCCACCTTACGTACGTCATCATACAGCTGGGATCCAGCAGCTGGGAAGAATTGCTGGAGGAAGCTGCGCAAGGCAACGCGCATATCTGCCATACGAACGAAGCGATCGAGTGAACGATCGAACGAGTAGCCGACCTGAGAGCCCTCCATTCGGGTGTATGCGCTTAAATTGCCTGGGACGCCCGGCAGCTGCTCTTCACGCGCCCAGTGCTGGTCAATGAACTGCAGAACGGAGTTATGAATTTGCTTGTACCGAAAATGCTAGCTGAATTCTTGGAGAAGTATATTTTGGATCTACAAACACTGGCAGAACAAATAAATTCTAGAATACATCTCAATGGCTTCACTCGATTTACAACCTGTGAGAGACTTGGAGTGCAGCGCCATCTACCAGCAAACAAAAGATGGCACCCAATTATAAGCTCTAAACACCACAGCGCTCTAGGACGCCATATTACACCAAATTATTAAAAACAATCTTCCACACCAACCAAATTAGCACTAGTTGTTGGTGTTGCTGCTGCTTCGGCGCACATCATTCCCAGCGGTCCAGCTGGGATTATTTTATGGGTGGTTCATTTTTTAAAATATTTATTACCATTAGAGAGCTTCACCACCGGTATGAAGTGATAATATAACTTCAACCGAGGCGAAAAGTAGAGCGAGTTCTCCTCCTTCTTCTCCCCTGTCCATATAACTTCCCCAATAAAACATGATATAAAAATAAAGGCAATAAAACAGAAGAATGCCGTCGTGCAATAAAAAGCGTACCAAATACGCTGGAAAAGGATGATGGTGGGCGCTACTGCTATGGCAGCGGTTCACGCGGAAACCGGCTCCATGGAACCGGTAGCAGTAGTTTATAGCACCACCAGCCATTGCTTTACGCGAGTGAGATAAAACTTATTTCACAATCACAGCACGCTCTCGCCCTCCTAAAGCACCGATGTACCCTCACACGGAACGAAATTAGCGAAATAGCCCTTCAGGGCACCTGTTGGAACTGTCCAGCTGCTCTCCTTCGCTCTGGAACGTCACGTAGCACCATTCAGCTGCACCGGTTTCCGAATGCAAACGTCTACCGGATTGAAATTGATTATAGAGAGCAACAAGTGTTCTAATTTCAAACTCGCTGCAGGTTAACTGCAAGTCAGCAGGTTCGGGATGATAATTGCATCTCAGCAAATCTGCAAAACCTTCGCCAACGTATCGGAGGGAAGCGCACGAAATGATCCCTTGCTTCCCTGGTTCCCATTGAGAACAATATCATAACCTAAAGCGATGGTAGACAGTGCAAAAAAAACAACCTATCTTCAACTATCAGGGTGAACTAATTAGAGTACGCACACATTAAACACCGATCCATTCGGTTCAACGATCCGCGCTTGAGATTCGGAACGGGAAGAAACCAGCCAATTGTGGGGTGCGTGGAAAACATTCTTTTACATTACCCAGCGCGCCCGCGGAGTTTAACCTCTCGCATCTGTAGAGAGGCAGAATAAAACACAACCATCTGGTGTCTGGAAGGGGGAGGGTGGTGGTGGGTTGAATGAAGAGCAACAAAAAACCACACACCGATGTGCCGAGATTTCATTCCGACCGAGTGACGGAATTTCTCTCTTCAATTCCTTTTTGCGTTTGCTAATTAGTATCAGAGGCGGAACCAAAATTAATCGGGTAAATTCGAAGTTTGAACCACATCGAGATGTTTCTAGGTTGCAGAACTGGTTGTGGTAAGCTTGCGATGGGTACGAAATTATTGAATATGTATTCTCGATACAGAACCAAGACACAGGGGAACGCGTTAACAATGTCTATAAGTACCGTGAGAGATACTTACTGATAAGAACCGTGCGTGTTGACGCACTTGCCATTGTTTTCGCACGGATTTTTCAGACATTCGTCGATATCGTCCGCACAGTACATGCCACGAAAGCCTTTCAGACAGATACATTTCACATGCCCGTTCGGCGAAAGCGTACAGGTGCCACCGTTCCGACACGGCGATGAAGCGCACAGATTCTGCTTGTCACAGTGTTTGCCTGGAAAGTAAAAACGAAACGAATCAATATCGCTGCCAACTCGCCATGTAGCCGTGTGACACGGTTGCTTACCCGAATATCCAGTCGCACAGATGCAGGTGTAATCGTCCAGTGTCTTAAGCTTGCAGTTACCACCGTTGTTGCACGGTGACGAATCGCATGCATTCTTCACTGGTATCTCGCACAGGCTCGCAGTATAACCGATCGGACACCGGCACGAAAACGATGGAATACCATCGCGGAAGGTCGTCTCGCAGATGCCACCATTCTGGCAGCGTGGACCGGCCGCCGTGTGACACGGATTCGGAAAATCGCAGAAATCTCCAGTATATCGTGATGTACAGCTGCAGGAAGAAAACAGACAGAAAAAGAAAGAATTTAGTAACTCATTCACTGCTAGGTTATTAGCGAGAGAGAGAGAGAGAGAGAGAGAGAAAGAGAGAGGTTTTGGGTTTGCAAGTGCCAGATACATTAACTACAAAACTTTACGACTCACGCCGTACTCACTCGCTTGTTTCAAGCAGGCCGATCAATTATTATTATATGTGCAACAGGGCGCCACTACACGGGAAAGAAATCTGGGAGAAAACAAAAAGATATCCCACGGGGCGGCCAGCGACCACACACGTAGGAAAGGTACCAGCACCATCATGGTAGGGGTTTTAAACGATTTTTCGGAAACATTCAATGACGAGGAGCTTTCGGAACAGTCGGCTCTCTCCCATCTTGTGGATGAAATTCTGAGGCCTTGTTTTATTGCCCAGTTCTTCATAATGGTTGCTCAAGTTCCTTATTACACTACGTGTTCTCACATTGCATACAGACGTCATAACACTCCGGGAAGCATCTCCGACTAGGCAGAGCTGTGACAGTTCCCAAACTCTGCGCCAACACAGGAACAATCTAATAGTGCTAGTTCTATTACTCAGTCGCACCAGCAGTTAGTGTACGTAATTAAATGTACTTTGCTGGCCTTTTAAGCGAACGCAAGTGGACGAATTTCGTACGCACCAAGTCGTCACGTCACGCAACATTCAACGCGCGCGAGTGAAAGTTGCTACCTAGCTGCCTTCCTCTCCGCAGCGGGACTAAGGTAAGCGGATTCAAGACACCAACCGAGTGGCATCCCCGATGTCGCGTTTGGGAAACGAAAATTAGCAAATCGCGTTCGGACAACGCTCTATAATAGTGCCACACCGTAAGAAAAAGGTGACGGCGCTGTGTTTGCCCCGTTTGCCTCGAGTGCCCAATTACACGTGAGCAAGCAATCTTCTTTCACCATCGCACACCGTGGGAGTGTTGGCGAGCGCGCGAACCCTAAAACTCGCGTGAGAACTGACCGCTGGCTGGCGGGAATAAATTGCACAATCCCTCTCGTCTCTGTGGAGGATGTTCCTGCAGCTCTTGATGTGTAAGTTGATGTCTAAAAGAACGCGATCTGATCGAAGTTCTGCTTCCGCGACACAACCACCAGGTTGAGTGGGTAGTGTCCTGAAGAAGGATGGCCATTTTTTCTAATCGAGCGGGACGAATTGCACAAAGAATGTCCATTGTGTGTAGCACTTCTTGCTCATCATCATTTTCGGAGCATCCAATTTCCAGCAGTGCTCACTAACTTTGTCTCCACGCCGATGCAGGTGATCTGGTTTTCTCATCTGCGGGGATGAGATGTTCTCAGGATCGCGCACACAAAAACCATCACCACAAGCAGGTCAGATTGTGCCGATTCGATTCGCTGACTAATCGAAAAGCAGCCTATGAGATGACGAGAACCCATTAGCACCGCAGGTAGCCACATCTCACAGTCCGGGGTTCCCGAAGCTGTGATCACGAGGCCGATCATCTAACCAATCCATCCGCTCCGGATCTCCACACGCTAGGATAGGGTCGGGCGCGCGCGCACGCTCACACCCTTATACCTATTCGGCCTTACTTTTCCCATAGAGACTTTGTCCGCAGCTATTTTATAGCATTGCACCGCACACAAAGAGCGCGCGCGCGCGAGCGCACATGCAGAACTTCCCTCCCCAGAACGGGAAACCACCAACAACACCACCCAGAAGTGAATGGTGCTGCTGTTCATAACATTTTCTTTTTTCTCAAATTAACTCCCCACGCGGATGTGCGGTGTCTGATGCGCGGAAGCCGAAACATTAAAAAAAAACCTTCCTTCTGGCTTCGCGTTTCGATACGGTCCTGATTCCTGGGGGTCGCGTTGGGTGGTACAAAAACCAAGGGAACAGAACAGAACAACACCCGAGCTTTGTGTGTGCTGCTATTAGCCACTGCGGGTGGCGAAACACCCTAGACTGGAGCGGTGCCGGTACCGATACAGTGGGAAGGATGAGAATGTCGATGGTAATAGGAGTAGCCCGCGTAGATAAGTACCTTCCGAAATGGAGCTGACATCCACCAGTGAAGCAAATGCTGGGAAGCACACAACCAAGAAGCGACAGATAAAAAGATGTCGCCAATACCTCTGACAGGGAGCAGAGAGACACTCAAACAGCAACAGGTACACTCCTCTAGCATGTAACAAACAAAAAACTCATGCATCAACTTCGACACGTCATCTCTTCCTCTTTTGCGATCATTCCTAGGGACCCGTGCATTGAAGGGTTTCTCTGCATCCGCTTGCCTGCGTACAGAGAGTCCTCTTTGTGGTTGCGGTTTTTTTAGCGATTCCCTTGTTCCTGCCAATGCTAGGGCCACACTCATCAGTGTTTTCCGAAACGGTTGTCATTCAATATCGGTGGGATAGCCATACCCGTGACGTCCAGCTTTTAGAAAGGCTACCGGACCATGTTTGCTAAACTAACAACAGAATTCTCGGTCCGGCTTGGAGATCCAGAACATTCTGCGCACGAGAGTGAACATTCTGTTGGTGAACAGGAATTCGTCGGAACTTCGAGAATAGACGCCTCCCAAATGGGACTAGACGCGCGCGCCATCCTAACGTCACGCGGACAAACGCGAAGTGACGCGCATGTGTACGACACATTTGCCCAAAACGAATGATTTAATCAAAACCTTTGGGGGTACAAAAGCATAAACGGCAAATGCTTACAGATTCGAGCAACATGTGTCGTCGCTAGGGACGTTTGGTACGTTCATCTCCACAGGGAAGATGATCTTCCGCGAGCATAAAACTAATTTTATTGCTTTTCCGGTTGGATGCCATTTGCGGTGTGTTGGGTAAGAAACGACCCAACCATCGTACACGCGCCTACTATGGGAAAGTATGATATTTGGAAACGGTTTTCCTCTTCTTGTTGTATTTATTTTACGGTTGTCCGGTTTCCTTTCTTATCCTTTAGCATACTTTGTACCATTTGCACAAGCGTTTCATTAATTAAACGAAATGATTAACGCCCGTTGCGATGCGACTTTATCCTCTTGCGACTCTTCTTCTCGCATATCGACCAACCCACTTCAACAAACCCAAGAGCGCAAGAGTACTTGCGCCTGTCGAGTTGACGACGATCTCGCATCATCACCAACGCCAAAAGCCCGATCGATCGGAACCAATTCCAATCAGAGTCGGTGACGAAGCAACAATGCGAACACCGGTAACGTGGATGAAGAAAAACGCTGCTGAGCCATGGTCCGTCCTCGGTAAAATTGAGAAAGAATCAACTCTTCTCGACAGGAGGACAGAGGCGTAATACGATATCCCGTTCTTCTTTTTTTGCGCTTCATACGCGACCTTCCCCTCGGAGCTATCGAGTTTCGCCTGTACGGTGAAAGGTGAACACTAGAACTTTATTTCTATTTAGCCAACATCACACAGGACCCATCCACAGGAAGACGGAGGCCGACCGGACGGTGCAAAGTGTTTCTCAGTCTAGCCCTTCAGCCCATTCAGCGGATTCGGTAGCGTTGGTGGTAACAATAATACGCCCCGCAGATGGTAAGATTTCGTTCGGAAGCTCGGCTAGATCTCTCTGTGGGATAGTTGCTGGTGTTGGTGGTGGCCGAGTTCACAACCCCGATACTACCAGCACACTACCTCGTTTCGACTAATGGAGGACCGTGCCACTCTTGCAAAGGTGGGCGTAGGTGAGATATCTGGACATCCCTTAACACCGTACACCACTTATCAAGCGCTCGCTATCAGCCGGTGGCTGCCGATCAACGCCACCGTAACCTTCGTAGGCGGCCCCCAACTCTCGTTCTACAGTATTCTGACGTCTTGACACAGCGGGCGCAAGTAATGGTAATTAAAGCACCGGACCGCTCCAAACTGGGCGTCTAGTTACTGATGGTAGCCGTTTTAACAAGTGAGACCGAGTGAGAACCGGTTTCTACAGCACTCTCTAAGCTTTTTTTTTCTTTCCTAGCCCACAAACAAGCAAGCCACTTCTTGTCTGCGCAAAGCCCAAAAATCCCCTTTTCCTGGTAATGCGTACCACACAGCAGCCCCCTTCGAGATGCTTGGCATTTGATAGCAATTAAGGTGCTTATCCACTCCCTAGTACAACCTCCAGATCTCTAGGATTGGACGAACGCAAAGCGAAAAAACAAAAACAAACCAAGAAAGGTAATATTTTAAGAGATTACAACGATTATAAGAAATCGATATTTAATGGACACTGGACACTCCAACACAACTCTACCATAATATATCGTTAGGGGGGATTTTTTTTTGCGGCTTTCCCTCACCTCCAGAGCATTGATCGATTATTTCTTCCCGAATGTAATCTGACCCCCGAAAGTCGACCGACAGGCGCAACAGGAATGCCATTTTTTGGCAAACCATCACAACGATTTGACAGGTTGGTCAACGTCGGCAAGCGATCGAATTACCCAATCTATCTTCCAATCGACCTAAACCAAAGAAGACTTCCTTTCACCAACTCATGCAAATCCCTGACAGAAAGAAAATGACTATAAACTGTCACCGAAAAAAGCAAAAACCCTTTGCTGCATACTGGCAGCAACAGGGAGGGTTCAATATCCGCTCGGACCTTTTAACCTCTGCATATAATATCGCACCACCACAGGCTCACGTATATTAATAATAAGGGGCACTAATTAAGCTTGTGCTCCTCTGTACGGTTGCAGGCAGCGAACGACAGACAGCAGCACATAAAATACGGCCTGACTTTCAATCTTTGCCACCCAAATTTTGGAGGCTTTATTGCACTCCGCTAACAATGTTTATCGTTTAATGCGTCGTTCTTTATTGCACCAGCGGAGATCGATGGACAAAACCAATGTGGCGGTTTACGATCATCCCATCATCCTCGCTAAATCTTACGCACCACACATTCATGGGGTGCAAATTTTAGCAGGCGCGCGCAAGAGTACTTGCGCCTGTCGAGTTGACGACGATCTCGCATCATCACCAACGCCAAAAGCCCGATCGATCGGAACCAATTCCAATCAGAGTCGGTGACGAAGCAACAATGCGAACACCGGTAACGTGGATGAAGAAAAACGCTGCTGAGCCATGGTCCGTCCTCGGTAAAATTGAGAAAGAATCAACTCTTCTCGACAGGAGGACAGAGGCGTAATACGATATCCCGTTCTTCTTTTTTTGCGCTTCATACGCGACCTTCCCCTCGGAGCTATCGAGTTTCGCCTGTACGGTGAAAGGTGAACACTAGAACTTTATTTCTATTTAGCCAACATCACACAGGACCCATCCACAGGAAGACGGAGGCCGACCGGACGGTGCAAAGTGTTTCTCAGTCTAGCCCTTCAGCCCATTCAGCGGATTCGGTAGCGTTGGTGGTAACAATAATACGCCCCGCAGATGGTAAGATTTCGTTCGGAAGCTCGGCTAGATCTCTCTGTGGGATAGTTGCTGGTGTTGGTGGTGGCCGAGTTCACAACCCCGATACTACCAGCACACTACCTCGTTTCGACTAATGGAGGACCGTGCCACTCTTGCAAAGGTGGGCGTAGGTGAGATATCTGGACATCCCTTAACACCGTACACCACTTATCAAGCGCTCGCTATCAGCCGGTGGCTGCCGATCAACGCCACCGTAACCTTCGTAGGCGGCCCCCAACTCTCGTTCTACAGTATTCTGACGTCTTGACACAGCGGGCGCAAGTAATGGTAATTAAAGCACCGGACCGCTCCAAACTGGGCGTCTAGTTACTGATGGTAGCCGTTTTAACAAGTGAGACCGAGTGAGAACCGGTTTCTACAGCACTCTCTAAGCTTTTTTTTTCTTTCCTAGCCCACAAACAAGCAAGCCACTTCTTGTCTGCGCAAAGCCCAAAAATCCCCTTTTCCTGGTAATGCGTACCACACAGCAGCCCCCTTCGAGATGCTTGGCATTTGATAGCAATTAAGGTGCTTATCCACTCCCTAGTACAACCTCCAGATCTCTAGGATTGGACGAACGCAAAGCGAAAAAACAAAAACAAACCAAGAAAGGTAATATTTTAAGAGATTACAACGATTATAAGAAATCGATATTTAATGGACACTGGACACTCCAACACAACTCTACCATAATATATCGTTAGGGGGGATTTTTTTTTGCGGCTTTCCCTCACCTCCAGAGCATTGATCGATTATTTCTTCCCGAATGTAATCTGACCCCCGAAAGTCGACCGACAGGCGCAACAGGAATGCCATTTTTTGGCAAACCATCACAACGATTTGACAGGTTGGTCAACGTCGGCAAGCGATCGAATTACCCAATCTATCTTCCAATCGACCTAAACCAAAGAAGACTTCCTTTCACCAACCCATGCAAATCCCTGACAGAAAGAAAATGGCTATAAACTGTCACCGAAAAAAGCAAAAACCCTTTGCTGCATACTGGCAGCAACAGGGAGGGTTCAATATCCGCTCGGACCTTTTAACCTCTGCATATAATATCGCACCACCACAGGCTCACGTATATTAATAATAAGGGGCACTAATTAAGCTTGTGCTCCTCTGTACGGTTGCAGGCAGCGAACGACAGACAGCAGCACATAAAATACGGCCTGACTTTCAATCTTTGCCACCCAAATTTTGGAGGCTTTATTGCACTCCGCTAACAATGTTTATCGTTTAATGCGTCGTTCTTTATTGCACCGGCGGAGATCGATGGACAAAACCCATGTGGCGGTTTACGATCATCCCATCATCCTCGCTAAATCTTACGCACCACACATTCATGGGGTGCAAATTTTAGCAGGCGCCAATGGCACTAAAAAATTTGCTGCTCTAATGCACCTTTTAAAACGTTGCAGTTGTTTACCTTTGGTGCAGTCAGGACAAAAATGCGCGAACATTAAAATCAGTCAAACTTCAATCAGTGTGTTTTGCTGTGGTGAGTGTTAAGTGCTTTTTGGTCAACGTTTGTACACACACACACACAAGACATTTTTAATCTTTATAACCTTGAAAGTGGTCCTGAGCAATTTCTTTTCGATAAGACTTTTCGGTTTTTGGATGATCATTTAATGATGTGTCCTTTAGGCGATAGTGTGGTCCTGGAAAAACACAAAACCCGAGCACTACGAGTTCGGACCGCATTATCACGCCTGCCAACTGAACTTGCACGGCAAGATTATATGGTTTTATTAATTTATATCGTTCGCCCGCTTGTTACCACCACCTGTTCAGTGTCCGATTTTTATGATCTTTGCCAAAAAAAAAAAAAACAAAAAAACCCAAAAACGGAAAGGCCCCAAAACTTCGGCACAGCGCACCGACACGCGGGC
>KZ061932.1:191765-208385 GCA_002091835.1 Anopheles maculatus | reverse complement strand
GGGGGGCGAAACGAAACAACGGACAAACAAAAACACACGCATACACACATTTCAAACTTAAACCTGCTCGAAAAATCTCATTCCACCCCTTTATGGCAATTTTCATCTTGTTGCTTCTTAGCAACACCTCCTTCATCTCGTCTTATGAACCCCATCATACACATCTCTCGTGCGCTTACTTTTTCGCGGATTATTTCCACCGGCGGGGGAAACATTGTCGGCACAGATTAGGATTGTTCGCCGCACAGAACACATTTACGACGGAACCAGGCAAGCAAGCGCCCGAGCTAGGTTTGTCGGATTTTTTTTGTTTTAAATTTTGCGCATAAATATTTGGACTTCCATTTTGCGCCCTGTCACCGGCTGGATTTGAATGCGGGTAGAGCATAAGACAATTTAAGACAATTAAATGTTTTAACAATTTAAGACATTTTAAATAACATTCAAAAATAAAAAAAAACTAAGGTAGAACGAAAATTAAAAAAAAATTTTAATGATTAGCAAAGTAAAAGAAGTAAACTAAGTAAGTAAGTAAGCAAAAGAAAACAAAAGAGAAAAAAAGAGATGAAAACTAACCAAATAATTAATAACAAAACGAAAAATAAAACCAACAACAAAATATTAAAAGAAACTGAGTAAGTTCAGCACAAGGCGAATACTGTTTCCAAACCAAATTAAAATAACAAACAAACAAAAAACGAATACATTGCAAAACTATTTCCGAACCTGCTAAATATTTAAAATTGCTAAAAACATTTTTAAGATAGCAGCACAAAAACCGTATTCTTTCCACCATTCCACCCGCCATTAGCATCTTTCTATATTTCAATCACATTTTCTTCTTCTTCGCCCCCCTACCCTCCTCCCCTCGTCGCCTCCGCAACGACCCTGCCCCCTTAACAACCGCGATTCTGCGATTGTCCGGCGTCGTGTGGCCGGGTGTCGTTGCTAAGAGGTGCTAATCTATGCCATTAAGATGCTATCGGTGTGTTCAACCGTCATTTGCTGAAAATTCGCTAAGAACACCGCTCGCCCACAGTTTATCGGCAAAAGGTTAAGATGCTGTGGTACATACTAAAACAAGAGAGAGAGAGAGAAAGAGAGATAGAGAGAGAGAGAGAGAGAGAGAGAGAGAGAAAGAAGGAGAGCAAGTCGAACGATTCCGTACGCGAAAGCAAACCGTTGCCGTAATGTTCAACCCACTACCTACTGGCTGTAGGCGAAATGGCTAAATAATATTAATAATAAAACCCGAAAGAAGCATCTTTCTCTTAAAGACCCTCACACAAACACACACACACGCAGACGCATCAATATTCGATCGATTTGCGTGGCTGGAATTCGATCTGCGGTAAAAGGGAAACATTTCTTCGTTCCCGACTTTAACCTTCAACAAAAAATGAAGCCAAACTTCAACGAACGAACGGGAAATGATGAATCCCCTTTTATTTTTTTTGCGCTAACCAGAATACGCTTCCAGAAACAACCCGGAGTTTTTGGGGGGGGGGGATTCAGTCGAGAAAGGAGAGAAACAAAGCAACCGATCCAGACGAAATATTAGTCGGCGGGCGCAGAAAATGGGAAGCCTCTCGCAGGGTCGATGAGAAAAATGGAGGAGTAAAAACACATACACACACACACACACAGTTGCCGATCTATCATCATCTTCATCAACCATCGCTCGGCCAGGAAACTAATTTAGTGATAGAAAGAGAGAGAGAGAGAGCGAGAGAGAAAAACGATCCTCGGACCTGGAGCGCCCGGATCATAAAATAGCATAATTAAGTAATTTAATTTATACGACTGTGTGCGTGCGTGCTGTTGCCGCGCCTGAATTCAAAGGCTGATTTTCCCACCTGCCACCCACCCGATTCCACCACCTTCCCGTCTAAATCCTGGCCACCACCCAACGAGCGTGAACGATTTTCCCCGCAGCAGTGGTGGCGTTGTTACGATAGTTTTCCAGCACGGGCACACGGCACCGAAAAGTCACACGGAAACGATGGCAGTGTCTGTCACGAGAGATCGTGCCATTTTTGGTGCTAACTTTTGTTTTTTTTTTTGGGGTGTTAGTTGTAGTTTTAATACTTCCCGCAAGATAACGAAACGAACGTTTGATAGAGCGGGAAAGGCACATCGGTTAGTCATCGTGCTGTGTTCAGTGTTTGCTTAGTAACGCAACGTGAAGAAATTGCACCACCACCTCACTTGCATCGCGATTGAAGTTGAGCGACGCGTCCATTTCCCTACCCGCGATTGCCCATTGTTTGTTTGGGCGAATTGATTTTTATGTTTGTTCGTCATTAGGGGCGACGCTGCTTTGATTAGCTGTGTGTACTCGTAGCAAGATCTGTTCCTGTGTCCTCCGAAAGTGTTTGTGTCGTTGACCACAGCTAACCACATTGACAAAAAAAAATGGAGTTGAGAAAAAACAAGGACAAATATTATCTGCTTCTTAGCGCAATATTCTTTCGCAAGAACTTAACCTCACATTAGACCCCTTTTATGGAATATACCAACAGCGCGCACACACACACACACACACACAGTACACATCGTTATCATCGTTGGCCGATGCCCCACGGGAACGCACAAAAAGAATGGAAAACAATCAGAGTCTGCAGGCTGGAAAAGACGTCGACACAAGCGACGAACCCCAGCCTAATAAGGAAACATGCACTCTGGTGCGCCGGACGGCTCTAACGAACCCTCTGTGGTGGTGTCCAAACCGTTGGTAGGAAACACAGTTTCTGCAAACACAGCACCGTCCACCGTCGGTAGCTCGCGGGCAAAACGTGTGGGTGGAACTTGTACGCGTTTTGGAGTTGGTTTCGCAGTCCCTTGGGGTGAGCCAAAGTCCGAACGAGACAAGTCTTTTGATTCGCATGGCACCAACGGTTGAAGAAGACGATGATGGTACCAGGGGGGGGGGGGGGGGGGGGGGGGGGGGGGGGTGGGGGGGGGGGGGCGAAACGCGAAAGATCATCATCTTTCGTCTGGAACTGCACGCACACCAACTACGCAAGACCCACAGGATTGTTTCATTTATTGCCGCTGGGCCTTCGGTTGGGATTCTGCTCGGCGAATACCTTTGCGGATGGAAAACAATTAGAGGGAAGTAAAACCACAACAACAAAAATGCATGCCCCCTTTTAGTGCGGCAAAGGACTCTAAAGTGGGAAGATTGTGCATTTGCAGAATCCCAAAAAGCCCAGCCAGAACGTCGGCGGTGGCAACGGAGACGACGTAGCGGATGGCACAAATCGTTTGGTGTGGTACCCATGTTAGGCGATGCTATCCCTTGGGCCGTGTCTGGGAATATCCGTACCTCATCGCCCGGCATCGCTCACGGTGATGTAGACGGTTTTGACAAAACGAAGAACAACAATGACACGCCAAGCGACGAACCGGTTTAGTTTTTATTTTATTTTATTTTAGTTATTTTTTTTTAATGTTCGCTCAGATTCTATTGTCCTGTTCCTTCTCGTTCGGTATCAGAACGTGGTTTTGGTGTAGCTCGTTCGAGCATTTTTCTGTCCCTTTTGATGCGGGCACGTGGATGCAGCAGTTTCTTCCATGTTCGGTGACATTCAAACATAATGAATCTGTCCACCAACGTTTGAGTATATTGATCTTCAAATTATTGAACAACTTTAAAAATATTTTACTACTGCTGGCATTACAAAACATAAAACAAAAGTTTTTGATTTTCTTTAAAAAAAAACACACACACACACACACATCCAAAACGTTCATAATTGTTCAAACATATATTTGAAACAAAAACTTGGAAGAAGAATAGATTGAAGAATAGAAAAACAACGAAACCCGCTAGCAATCCTCTTTCGCAAGGGACTAAACGAATCGAGATCGTTTCTTGGACACTAAAGTATGCCCAACAAAAAAAAAGCAGCATCACGAGCATACCGGGAACCGGACCATAACAATAGCGAACGAAAGAGAGTCAGGAGACAGAACGGTGATGCGAGCAAATAATTTATGCAAAAAGCCATTCGTACAGTGCGTCAGCCAGAAGCTGGCCAGCATCCGAATGCCTCGAGTGGTCCCTTCCCCGATGACCATAATCGGACATTTGACCGCCCTTGCAAGCAAACATAACCCAAAGCATCCCTTTCCAGCGTAACCCTGAAGAACAGATCCTTAAGATTCCTTGCTTTTATGCTGTGCTCCCCACGAGATGTGCTCCCGTCTTTCCAGACGACTGGGACTGGTTCGTTATTACTTCGCCTTACTCGTTTTGCCCCTTCCCAAATACGCTTGAGGGCTAATATAACGAACGAGCTTAGGTTTTGCAGAAGCTGGACCGAAGACCGAAACACAACAACCTAAAGCAGCAGGATCGCACCAGGCAGGCGTACGAAAAATGCATTAGCATTAAAGAAGCCCCATCGTCCATTGCATAGGTTTGCAACACTGCCTCCAGGACAGTGAGGGCTTCACGTTTGTTTGCTACTAATGCGCACGAGTTGATACCATTTCCCTGCATAAATACACGAGGCAAATGACTTGATTTTAAGACTCTCTAAAAGGCATCTAAATGTATCGGCAAGAGCATACAAGTTCATTGCGCGCATATGGTGAACCGATGAGCTGGACAGTTGTCAGGGCACGCGGCTAACACCCTCGAGCCACGCGGTGACGCAACCGGCACTCTTCATGCACTGTGTGAGATAACGAAAAAACACAACCGCTCCTTGAAAATGCAGCAAAAGCCCATCTGTTTTTAGTACCGCTGGGTTAGTGTGGAAAACAAATAATGAAGACCTGAACCACTCGACAGTATGCGATGATTATAAAATTTGGAAAGCTACTGTCACTGGTAATAGCAGTGGAACAAGAGACAAGAAAATCGAAACCACGCATTATGGTATTGAATACCACAACGACTACCATAATCGACTAGTCCTACGTTTAAAAGAGGACTTTTAAAAGAGGACTAAAGTTAGCAGAACAGCAACTAGACTTCTCTGTACCGTTAATCACTTCAAAAATTTTAAAACCACAAATAGACAAACGAGGCGACATCACCTTTCAGGTGAAGGTAGAAGGAAAACTCTAAGAGATAGCTCTCTTTAGTTATCAACTGTCTTCTCAAGATTCGAGACTCTAGTGTGCAAACATCGCAACTTCTACAAGAAGATTAAGAGCTCTAACATACGCTGTTTAGATATCATTGGTTTGAAACTCTCCTAAACTGCCTTCATACCTCAGGATCGTGCAAGTGGCACAACACCTCGGAATGGAAATTAACGAGATGAAGCTCAAAATGGAGGTAGAACTACCAGCCGACCCTCCTAAAAAACAAAAATATTGATTCATCGTTAAAGGTTATATACACCGTTCGGTAATCGTCCTGGACGATTCTGAAGCCGCCCAAAACTTTTCCAATCTTTTGGACATCAAAAGTCTACCTTTCACACAGTAGACTGACGAATTCTGCCAACTGGTTACATCTTGAGGAAATTTCTCTACTTGAAATAGCTGTCGCAACGAACAAAGTCTATACTGTACAACCATAAACATCTGTAGCCCTAGTAACCACATACGACTCTGATACATAGACGACTATGTCCAAAACTGACGAGTAGAAAAATGTGCATAAAGAGTATTGGTATCCAGTATGTCTACGATGATCACTACGCTTGCTGGGCATGTCTTGATAATGACACTGGACGATCCATTCCAAGTCTTCTTAAGCTCCAAAATAGGTTCAAAATAAGATGGAGGGACGGTGTCAGTAGACGGTTCTAGACTATGAGCAAGAAGTTTTCTGCAGCAGACCGAGACTTCTTTGCTTGTGACTGGTACATCCTACGCTAACCTTCACGCAGCAAAACTAAACCGTCCCAAAAACATTCTAAATCTCATTTCATGCATTAATCTCCCCACACACCACAGTTTTGGCACAGTATTTTCAAACTCCGATAAGACAGAAAAACCAAAACACCACTCAACTGAACAGCTTGCAGAGCTACAAGTGGACAGCGCACCCATAAGCAACCGATCGAAAATCATAAACTACACTCATCATAATCATCGCTCTCGATAAGATGTCATTTGTATCGCGTCCCCACCTTCGTTTTTTTTTTCCTAAAGCTTAAGATTATCTCTAGCACCCCCTGCCGAGACCCACCGCAAAAGCGGGGGAATGCTAGGGTTCAGATTTCGAACGCACTGTCATCCCCGGCATCTCACGGAACACGGTTGGAGTTTTAATCGTCCAATAAAGGTGAAAGAAAACCAGCGTCACATCCACTGCAAAGCGAACCCCACGCACACCGCAGGCACATTATGATAAACGACGAATATTTATTTATGGCTGGCGAGAAGGATTATAAAAGTGGGAAAGGATGTTGTTGGGTTGCGAAGCAATGGCTAAAGTGACGCCCACGCCACCCGATCACTATAAAAATAAAAGCCTCCCCGGAGTGGGATGGAACCGGGGGGGGAATCATTTTTAAGCTTAATTTTGGGGTGTTGTTGGTGTTCTGTGTGTTTTCTTCTGGCTTTTTTTTCTACACGTTTCTTGATTATAAATTCTCAATAATAGCATCCCATGCTGGGGTTTCAGAGACACACGACGGACCCTGGATGAAATCTGTCGTTTATCTCACCTGAACAGCTAAATAATCTCCTCCCCAAAAAAAAGGAACCACTTCAACAAACAACAAATACATCCCATATATTCCATCCTGTTTTATCTTTTGCTTCAACAATAAAAAAACGGGGTTTGCCATTAAGGAACAAATTTGCTCATTTCGCTACATTGTGATAAAAAGACACACACGCGCACTCAACGGGTGGAAGCGAAGGACGAGACTCAGGCGAGGACGCTTGTCTTGCCGGGTGCAATAAAAGTGCAATCAATCAGTGCAGAACCGCAGAGCATTGGGAAGAAAGCAACAGCAACCAAAAACCTTCCCCGTATACTACCACCGGCGTCGTCGTGGTGGAGGAGCAAATAAAAATGTTTGATTTACATCCTTCTAGGTTCTTCCATTGTCGTTCTTTTTCTTTTCTTTGACGCGTTCGTGTGTGGGTTGTGGAGTCGAAAGCAACATTTGCGTACAGCAAGAATGTCCAAAAACCGATACGGTTCCCCACCATCCTAGCTACGTGCATACAGTGACGGCCAAATCAATACGACTACCTCAATATCCGTTCACTACTAGCAGAAGCCTCAGGAACTTCTTAAGTTTATAACGCCATATTGTGTTTGCTCAGAAGTTACCGAATCATTACGTTAGAATTAAAAGCCTAAAGCTAGCCACTGCTAAAGTTGAAAACTTAGTAGGAACGCATCCTCAACAAGCAGAACGTACATTTCGAGGTATTCTGGAGATCTTCCGTTAAGTTTTACTCTAGCAAATAACTAACTCGATAGCATAAGTTTTAGGATGCAAAAACAAACACTCGGTGATCATACTCAATTTGTCCATCACTGTGCCCGTATCCACCAGGTAAAGCAGGGCCCGGTCTCATTGGACAGCGTGCGTGGTTAAAAAACGAAAGAACAACGAAAATACAACAACAACAACAAAAAACCCTCAACAACCACAGACATTGAAACGAAGCGAACCAGTGCTTGCTGCTTTTTCTTTCGGTTCAGGGCTTTTAAAAGCTTGTTCATAAATAATTATATTCACGACGTCGGGCCACGTCGGGCTAATTTGAATAATTTATCGACATCGAGAGGCGAGAGTGTGTCCACTCGGTTCAGCTCATCTGCCGGCGCGCGCGCGCACACACCACAACACAACGCGCTGCACTTATCTTTATGGCTTGGTATATATGTATTCTGATTTTTTTTTTACTTCGTTGTTGTACCTCTTTGTTGATTCATTTTACACTCTATCGCTCGCTTGGCTTTCTTATATCGTTGCGTGTAAGTGTTCTACTAGCAGCTTCTTGCTGCTTTCTTTGTCTTGTTTTACATCTTCTTTGCACACTTCTTAATCGTTTATGTTTCTTCTGGTACATTTATATTTATAGCTTTTGAGTCAGCCTGCGTTAGTTCGCTTCGTTTTCATTTCCATTTTTTTCATGTATTATTACTTTGTTGCTTTAGTATTTCGGGTTTTTGTTTCCTCTTTTCGTGTTGTGTTTCAATTCGCACTGTGTTCGGTTTCGTTTGTTTCTTGTTTTTGTTTTATCAATCCACCCCCGCCAATTGATTTGCATAATTCTGGACGTGATGTACGGGTGGGGAGGTGCGCGTGATTCCTGATACCACACACACACGCACAAAACACGAACCAATAATGCATTTATCTCATTCTTTTATGGTTTTATTCTTCACTTTTTGCAATTTATTTGTATTCTAACAAACAGTTTGCAAATGTGCACACTTTCAAACAATTAGGAGCTTCATTTTTTTTTTGTTCACAACTTTAATTGTTTATTATCGTTCCTTTCCCGGCGTGTACTCGCTTCGCTCACTCTCACTCTATCAGTCTCGGTGCTTTTTATCCATCTTTATTGGACCCTTTTTGTGCTCACTGCTCACATTTGCTCACGTTTTCTACGCGCGCGGAACACTGTACGCTTTGTGCTGTTGCCTGCTTTTCTATGCCCTTTTCGTACGCGGTTACCGTCTTTCCTAATTGAATGCGACTGTCAACCCTTGCCCGCGTACCCTTTTCGCATCAGCCGCCACCAAACCCGGCCGTTTAGTGAGGTTCGAGTCATTTTTATCAATTTACTTTTGTTTTGTAAGAGAGCGGGCGCGCGCGCTACCATTTCATCCCATCTCTCCAATGATACAAAAGGATTTTAACAACCTCTTCCCCCTTTTCCTGCCCTTCCATACCCTTTCCCACTACCACGATGGAGGACTGTTTTAGGGGATATAAAAACGCGGAACTGGCCAAGTGTCAATATTCCACCACAGACACGCCGGACAGATCGCCCAGGCGGGAGATGCATGCGCCTCCTCTTCCCTTCTCTGCCCGCAGCACCCTCCCTAACCCCCCCCCCCCTTCCCTTTCACCAAACACTCAACCTCGTTGAGCTAATGTACGTGATCGCGAAAAGACGCGACACAATATCTGATTGTCTCAAACATTCGCTTCCTCGCTTTAGTTTTTCGCTTCGTCTCCTGTTTGTTTAGGTCCTTCTGCGCCGAACGAAAAACACATATATGCAGCGACATGTAGAACGACTCCACCCTAGAGGGCGACTCCAGGGTTGGGAAGCGTAGGAGGGAGAAGAGAATTGCAACGCCACACATAAACACACACACACACACAAACACCCATTCTTTTGCTCTCCGCTAGGTGGGAGACATGGGGCGGCATCAGAATTTATTGCCATTATCGTCCAAGTGTTATGGTTATGACCGTTGTTCGCCATTATTATTTGGCGGGCCTCAGAACGCGCGCGTTGGCGATTTATGGCACGTTTCCCGGGTTCGGTGATGTGTGCGGTGGTTGAGGTTGAGGTGTGTACCACCAACAAAAATAAGTGGGGGAGAAATGAAAAAAAGAAGGAACAGATAAAGCGAGACACCCAAAGACACCACAATTCATGGGCGACGCAACCACGGGCATGACTGGATGACAATTCACTTTTCTGGGCGGGTTCGAGGATATGGTGGGTAACGGTAAGTAACGGCAAACAACCACACCGAGAAGCAGAAACGGGGAAAAGGATATGAAAAGATATTTATATTGGGTGGCGTTGTTCTTTCGACCAAAAGCCAATTACCCAAGCGAACCCGGGGGCTGATCGAGCTGGCGCTGGGAAATGGAGAGAGAGCGCAAAAACCCAAACATGACAAACGCAAATTTTGTGATGCATAAATGGTTACCCACTGAAGCCAACACCGATTGAAGTGGTGCTTACGGGAAGCTTGGTCTGATGCAACAACACCCATAAACGAAGGATTAACCGCTAATGGCATCATAAAAAAGGTCCTTTTCGTTCGCCTAATGAACCCCGGTTGTACTTTCAGATTCAATCATCTCTTTCCGGTTTCTTTTTTATCTTTTATAATTGAATACTGGCATAGTTTTCTTCTGCTGATTCTTCATCCAATGTTTACCCGGTGGTTGGCCAATTGCCACTAGTACTTACTTGCAGTAGGATGCACCGTTCGGGCGGCTAACGCACGTGCCGCCATGTTTGCACGGTGACGGCGAGCACGACAGGAAACCTGTAACGAATCAAACAGAAACAACATTAATATATAACGTTTGTGAATCATCAGCTTCGATTGGGTTTTTGGCGGTGAGACACTTAAAACACACACTAAAATGACACTTTTTATTCTAAATCACAACATAACACTCTCAAAGGAGAAAGAAAAGAAAAAAAAACAACAAAACAAACAAACAGTACATAAAACTTTCCCGCCCGGATGCCGCGGGTTTTGTTGTAGTCGTACCGTCTCCAAACCCGGTGACAACAGCGCCCCTGTCACCAACAAAAACCGGATGGTAAGTATTAGCTTACGGTCAATTGAAGATGGGTATTTGAGGGCAGCGAAGAGTGTTGCCGGACTGTTGGCAATGGATTCTCGGTACACGGTCGTGTTGCGCGGAGCACGCGCATGCATTATTACTCTAGGCGAGATTTTGTTTTCTTTTTTGTTCGCCCTCTCTCTCTCTTTCTAAAAATGTCCGTTTTTTTTTGCTGATGGAGAGGAAATGTTATACAAACACATGACAGTTTAAAATTGTCAGCAAAATGTACCAGATCTATAGAACTATTTACCGTATATGTGTATGCATAGATTTGACGTAAGTAAACGACAGAAATATATGAACTCAGTGTACCACTTTGGGTCAGCCATGCTGTGATGTGTACCATTTGAAGCCTTTTCAGCTTCGAGTTCAGGTATGCGGTTATATTTAACATTTTTTAAATTAATAGTGCTCTGGACTAAATGACAGTTGCAAAATCATAACTACAGATTAACACACCAATTACAGGAAATCTGGCAACACTGCCAAAAAACGAGCATTATTTAAGCTTGTTAGATTCGGTAGCGTACAAAGGAATCTATGTGTTTTTGACATTAAACGACTGAAATGATGTACGCCCTCCACACACAAATTGGCAAGCAAAACGACGTAAATCTTAGAATTTTATTGAAGATCTAATCACAGAAACTAAATTTGAGGAAACAGTAACACAATTAATCCCTCAACAAGGTTCCAGTCCATAACATCCATACTCTGAAGTCATCCTAGACCTTGAGGTACATATTGAGGAATATTCATCAATAAAAAAAAGATTTTCAAAAGGTCCCTTAATTCGGTCCAGACTTTTAACTGACGTTCTAACTGGCACAGTAGTGCTACACTATCTCCAGTGATAGAAATCCTTGGAAAGCTTCAGTATTTTGAATAGATTGAAGTACAGAAAAGAAAAATAAAACTCGCTCTATGGAGCACCCAGCATCTTCCAGACTCAATGACAAACTAAATTGAACTGAAAGATATTTCAGGATTAATCGTCTAGGTCCTCCTATCGCCTATACTGAACTTCTGGAATGTAAAATGAGGATCCTTTTTTTAAAGTTAAAGTGTTGATTGGAGTCATATTATTGGAGCTTCAAGAATTCCACCTTACTTCAACTCTCTCAACTTCAACATGGTTAATTCTGAAGATTATCTTTTAAGTACAACCATTGCTCAATTATCTGGAATTATTCAACGAAAAGAATTCCCTCATTTTCATCTGATACTATCCACGCATTAGTTGTGCGCATCCGACCCACCGCAAATCAGAATGAGTTTGACATTACTGCCCCAAATGTTCCAAGTACACTGTAAACGAATACCTCCAGCCATCCTAAGAACTATTCGATTTCTCCATAAGGTTTGAAACTGATCAGTGTACATTTAAATATTTTTTAATACTCTTCATTATCAATCATGCACTGACAGCACGTTCCACCAGTGTGTTCATACACCGTATCGTCCACAACGTGCACAACCCCCACATCACACCAAGCACCCTCGAGTCGGTTAGAAATAGATCGGGGTACATTAACGTGCATGGGTGTGTGGGTGAGTGTTTATGGAGCATTTTTGCAGGCGAATCAAATAGATTAAAAGAGTGCAGAGAGTGTGCAGGATGACAGCGGGTGAGGAACTGGATACAGGGCAAGCGGTACATAATATGCTGACCGTACCGATATCACTTGACTGCTGTCAACTCTCCCGACGCACACTTAGGAACCGAACCTGGACCTGATTCTAGTGGGGACGCGGGTGTGCTGACGCGAGATTCCGAATAATTGGCCGGCATTCGAACCGCGAAACAGCAGACGGACGCGTGTGTTGGTGGGTCAGCGCGCGCGTGCCGAGCTCCGGGAATTATGCGCGACACTTCACACTCGCGAGAGGGTGGGTGTGCTAGGCCAGTAGTGTGTATGTGTGTGCCTATGTGCAAAGGAGCCGCGAGGTCGAAAGGGGCTTGGTTTCCGTTTTCAACCGGCTCGATTACAAATTGGCTCGAAGCGGATTTTATTCGCACACCCTAGTGCGCGTACTTCGGTAGGCAAACACACACACATTTGATCACTTTGAGCGGTGTACCGAGCGCGTCTTGGAGCTTATCCACCCTTTTAAACAGCGCCTAATCGAGCTCTTAAAAGTGGCTTAAGAGTGCAAAAGCCTTCTTGCGAGGCCCCTTCAACTACGAGGCCTTCTTGGATTTGAACCGGGGGGATCTTTGAGGATTCATGAATCTTTGGGGATTCATGAATCTTTGCGGATTCATGAATCTTTGCGGATATTCAGAGTTATTCTTTCAGTTCTAAGATTCCTTCAGATTCATGAATCTGAATCAGATTTACCCAACACTAGTAGGAATTAATTTTCTAGCGCTTCCAATATCTCTCACGTAGAAGACAATAATAAATAAAATTACATTCCTTCACGCCCAACGGACATGAGAAAAGGAAACCGGAACGCAGACAGAATCGTTCCAGCCCGGGTAATGTTCCTCTACGCATCATTGCCGGTGACACACGGTGGGTTACCCGATTAACTGGTTGATTTAATTTATGTTTGAAAGTGTCTTCCCCACACACGCTACATGGCTGCCAGGCCAGTTATTACTCTTTCACGCTCGATTATGTACATTTCCAATTTTATTTCCACTGTTGTTGGGGCGCACATGTGAGCAACACAAGCAAAGGAAATAGAAAATAATTCAACCTTCCTTGAGTGAACAAGTTATCAACAAGTAAAAAATCACGCCCGTTGTCGTTGTCGTTATCACCCTCACCCGGTTCTTCGCCTGAGACCAACCAATATTGTGTTTTCACGTCAAGAAAAATCCTTTTCCTAAAATGTTTCTGTGTGTCTGTTTTTTTTAATACAGACAAAAAAGCAACCCGTAACCCCAAGAACGCCATACATGGGAAAATCCTGGTCACGGCACCAAACCAAGACGAGCCACACACCGAAACACCCAAAATCTGGAAGATTTTTTGTTTTATGGTTTTTCCATTCCTTGAGCTTGCCGACGCACAGATCAAAGGCCAATTTTCCCAAGATTGTGTGTGCGACACACACACACACGCACGCACATTACGCACTGTCGGAAAAATGCTCTTCCACGGCGTTCCACAAGTGTGCGTTCCGCGAGGCCTCCCAGTCGGTTTTTTTGTTGTTGTGTTGTTTCCCATTTTCGGGATTCGGGTGTTTTTATTTGTGGGCCCTTTTTTATGAAAACCAACCGAAAAAGCCGTCAAGCAGTGGCTGGAGCGATTAGGTGAAGGGTAAGCGCCCCCGCGTGATGAGCGCATCTCATGAATGCATCACGGTGTGCATTCGCGCTACCATCACGCTGCTGATGATGCAGTCGGCGCGTTCGGCGTGCCAGCAATTGTAGATGGATCCCGCACAACACCCAACGGGAAACCCGGGGGGTGGGAGAAAAGAAAATGAGACCGAAAGAAGACACATGCAACCACCCTGCAGCAACAATCAGACCGTTCTGTTCGGCGCCGTGTGTATGTGTTTGTGGCGAAGCACGTTACACGTTAACAAGTGGCAGGAGCTCGCGCACAGGCTATATTGGCCCCCGTTTTCGTGTGAGATTTCTTTCGTGTGTGTTGTTTTTTTTGTTGTTTCAGTTGTCAGTTGCCAGAAACCATGCCCGATTGATCGGTCGCAGGTGGTGTGTTTGAGCGGGTACTAGCGCTACTGGTAGCAACATAGTTGCCCGTTTTTACGACCGATTATGTTGGCGCAAGGAGGGCACAAAGCGAGCCACACACTGGCAGGCCACAATTACAAACAGATGTGCGTGTGCTGGCGTTTGTCATTCGATCATCATCACCGTACCGTACAGCAGTATCTGTTGCGGATGACACTGATGAGTGAAATGTGAGGAGCAAAAATGGAGATGCGATAAAATGTATTTGACTGTAGCTTTTATTTTTTCAAGAATGAAATTGTGACGCAAAACTCCAATAAACATCGTTGGTGCCGTGACCAGGATTTGGTGCGATATAGACTTATATCTGGAGCATCGAATGTGCACCTTAAACGTAATAAACCTTGAATGTGGTTATAAAATCGTGAGGACGACAACAGGACATTCCGTTGATAACGTTTCCCATTCCAATTCTCAGACGACGGTGGCGTTGATAATATGCGTGGAATATATCCGTTCCGCGTTTTTTTAACATGTCCGCCGTCTCGTTCTTGCTTACTGGTGTGCGCGCGCCTGCATGTGTGAGTGACTTAGCAATAGCAATGGCATACCAACCACCTAACGGATCGAGAGCAGCCAAACAGCAGGCAGCAATCTGTTTCTTTCTCGCCCCTTCTTTCTCTCTCGCTGCCTGAGTCATCTCTTTTTGTCTTCGTAGCGCAAACCGCCGAATAATCGTTTTGGACAAGGAAACGCCGCGAGGCGTACATTCTTGCTTCTTGATTCATTTTCCTTTGATCCTGCATACTGATGATTCACTGGTTGGAGGTTAATAAAAATGGAAGCAACACACTTTTTAGTGAGCGCTGGTAAAATCTACACGAAAAGTACATTTTTGGGAAAGCAATATGCACTCCAGTATAAGGCACAACTTTAAGCTCTTTTCCGCTTCCCGCGTATGTATATGTGTTGCAACTGTACCAACACACATGCATATGTTAAATCCTGTCTCTGTGTGTCTAGTATTGCTTTCGGTTTTGGTGCTACCATTAGCGTGCGGTCTCTACCCCGTCCTGGCCACTGTCACTGTGTGGCTGTGTGTAAGAAATTATGTTGCTCAGGGCGGCACGTACAAGAGAAAGAAAAACCAGCAGGCATACGATCAATGTTTTTCTTTACTCTCCCTCTCTCTCTCTTCTAGGGTCTGTTTTTTTCTTGTTGTTGTTTCCTCCTTTCTGTTGCTGTATTTAAAAAGCTGCACTTCATTCGGCCGAACGCTGACGCAAAAAAAAGGACGGAAGGGAACCGAAACGACACAACACAACGTGGGCCCGCGGAGACACATGGGGCACAAATGGGCTGGTGGGCTTCGGGGGGAGAGGGAAGGGAATGGGAAGGCGGTCCCGAAACACGACGCGAACGAACAGCTGAAAACAAACTCGTGGGAAAATGTCTCTCCGCCACTTGTTGGCATCAATCTGGATGAAATTAACGGTCGCGGGGACGGTTGGAAAGGACGAGAAACAGAGACACCGTGTGGCTGCATGATGCGTGCGAGGGAGAGGCGGGAGAGAGAGAGAGAGAACGAAGGAGAAAGAGCGCGAATGTATGAATGAACGAATGAAGGAGAGCGAAAGAGAGAGAAAGTCCGAGAGACAGTTCCAACGGACGCCACACATATGCATGACTCCAGGAAGAGACACGGATCGGTCGGAAAAGAAATGTTAACCGACCCAACAAAGAGAGCAACAACGACGGTAAACCGGAGCACACGCAAAGTGAGTAAAAATAAAACCGATCGCGCCGGAAGACACCGCACGCACACATACACCAGCCAACTGCCAGAAGGGTGGAATGGGACAGGCGAATGAACGGAGCAAAGCAGAATTGGGAAAACTACTGGCTGGCATCACCCATTACGTGCCGTGTTCCCGCAGGCGTAATCGAGCCTAAAGAATGAACGATCGAACCGCGCTAATGGGGTGGGATGGAGGGAAGCAAAAAAAAACACAAGGCAGGGAACTTGGGAAGGCACGCAAGCCACACAGCCAACAGCAGCACGGACAAGGTACAGGACGTGGAACAAAACGAAGAGACCCACACACTAAGGCAGGAAATAATAATACCGAATGAGTCTCACTGCCTTGCCGCTTGCAGCGTACGGAGGGATGTGTGTGTGAGAGAGAGAAAGAGAGAGAGAGAGAGAGAGAGAGAGAGAGAGAGAGAAAGAGAGAGAGCAGCCACACAAACACACACGCACAGCCTACAGAGCCACGCAATGGTGGACGCATTGAGCAATGTGAAGTACACGAGCAGAGAGGTCCCTCACGGGTTGTTGTTTTTTTTTCCTGGTCGGTGTAACCCGAACCCAAAAGCAGCGCGACAGAATGAGATGGAGGGTGAAAGTGTGGCAGGCAGGGGAGATGGGTAGACGAAACACAAAAATTGGAAAACATCCGTTAAGGACATTCTGCCGGGGTCCCC
>KZ061932.1:157589-191722 GCA_002091835.1 Anopheles maculatus | reverse complement strand
AGCGGGGAAAACACTTCATTGAGATGGGCAAAATTTAGAAGGAATGTGCCACCGGGGCTTTGGTACACAATCATCCTGTCGTGCACAAGGGCAATTGGGAAGTAGCGGAGACAGCGCAATCGTGTCTCGGGCAGGATCTCCTGGTGTGAACTTCAACGGAAACCCTCAACATAAAAATTCCCATCCGTCGATGATGTGTGCGTGATGTTAACAGCACCCTGTACTCTCGGAGAGCAAGAGAAGGAGAGCACGAGGCATCATGTCTCGAGGGTTTTAATGGATGAGCTCGTACATCTGGACATTAATTTTTAACCCCCCCAAAAAAAAAAAAAACAACTCAAACTCCATCTCAATACACACCCCAGCAGAGTCTGTTATCTATGTTCTTTTTCGTTGCGTTGCATCCTCATTTGTTACTGCCGAACGACAAACTCACAAGAAGTTTCCGGGAGTAACTGTCCCAAGATTTTATTTTTTTGGAGTGTGTCTTATTATTCTACATTTCTTGAGATATGCGAGAGAAACGACTGCGAGAACTGTATAACCTTAGACCCATTCA
Organism: Anopheles maculatus; assembly: GCA_002091835.1. Classification (NCBI taxonomy): domain Eukaryota; kingdom Metazoa; phylum Arthropoda; class Insecta; order Diptera; family Culicidae; genus Anopheles; species Anopheles maculatus. The sequence continues at coordinate 191,163 of KZ061932.1, read as the reverse complement.
AGGCGAACCGAGGCAAGTGGTACTGTGCTGGGTATATGGGCAGTCGCGCGCATATTCTGGTTCCCCGGGGTAAACGCAAACGTGTGTGAATAACCTCATAAATAACTTTCTCAAACCAAACGGTGGTACTGTTGTGGTGGTGCTGGGCATCATGCCGGAATAATGAGGAAACATGTTGTTGTCGCGCTAGAACCTCCAGCAAACTTTCAAGCACACACTACTGTGCTAGCATCCGGTGACTTTGTCAACCAGCCGCGGGATACTCTGTCCTACTCGATGCTCTGCTCTGAAGAATCATGTGGCAAGGCGCGAACGGAAGAGAGAGAGAGAGAGAGAGAGAGAGAGAGAGAGAGAGAGAGAGCGAGATAGGGAAAAGGTCGAACCTAAGGGATAGTGATTTACCGTTAGCGAATGGCACTAGTACTCCAGCACCGAGAACCAGTAGCCTTCGTCTTCGGGCACGGTCATTACCCAATTGGTGTGAATACGACCACCGTGTGTTCCGCACACACCGTGCACCATTGGACCATTCTAAGACCAAACAACCCAACTTTGCTGGTTTCTCTCGTGGATGGAGCGAGAATCCATTGGAAAGGTTGCTACCGACTGTCCGTAACACCCAGTAATCCAGTTATGAGCCCGAAACTAACAGTCGATTTGCATGCAGGTCTCCATGCATTCTCCAACCCAGGGGAAGTACCCACTGAGCTCCGAAACATTTTCTAAGGCAACACCATTTTGGGAGCCAGAGATGTGGCATTGTAGAGAGTGCGGGGATGATGCACGATTTGCTTTCTAAAATATGTCGATCGAATTCACGACACGAAGCCAAAGCCCTCGCATCCGTGAGGGAGAGCTGCCACAGCATCCAGGGCTCGGGACACTTCAATTCCCTGGGAAGGCTACCTGAAGTCGCAGAGTTAGTAGCAGAGCACACCCTTCTAATGTGCTTTCTTCGTCTCGTTGGTGGTTGGGAGGCAAAACAACGCCCTGTCCCATTCGTACAACCAGTAGCAAACACACAGATAGAGCGAGTAGAGACCACCAGGCGGCTAGAAATATCGTCGCGTTTGACATGAAATTAAAATCTCATTTACATTTTATTAAATAGTCGTGTCGTAGTACCCATGCATCTTAAGAAATGTTACCGGCAGAACTGGTGCATGTGTTCGAGATGTCGTCTAAGCTAGTAGCGCAGAATTTGTAGAACGAGCTCACACATTTAATGAGGTACTCGCGGAAACAACACACGCCACCAAAAACCCAACCAGCAACACATTCTACAACCGACCAGTGTCAAATCATGGTAGTACTTCCGCTAGACGTGTACACTAAGCATCGAGAGCCTCTGTACTTTAGATCTCTGCCGATCATCTTCATCAGCGGTGGCAACCGCAACAGCGCGCTCAGCTTTTCCCACTCGGTTTTGCCCTCTGTTCGCGCGAACCCGGTCGGTATTAATTACGTATAAATAAATTGTAATTTAATTTACTTTTCCGCGTCATCCCTCTCTCTCCCCGTCTCTCGTTCCTCCGCCCATCCCCGTGCGCTAGCCCTGGCTGAGAACGAGTTTTGCCCGTTGGAGCATTCTCATCTCTCTTGGTGGATGCGGCAGTCTTGGCGACGGCCGATCGATCGCAGCACTGAGAAGCATGCGGAGTGTACACACTGGAACCACCGCATCCGTTGTACCTGCCCGCGCAAACCGGCCCCACCAAGGAGAAGAGTGTCATGGGAACTGAGTACGACCAGCGAGTCAACCAGCCAGCCGAACCGAACGCCACGCTCTGCCTTTTTTTTCCCCCGTGAGCAGGTCGAGCGTGACCGGGAACCCACCCCACTAGCCGGCAAACTACATAGGCGTGCGCTCGGCAATGTCTGGCGCAAGTGAGTGTGGCAGCGTGTGGAGCTGGTAGTACACTGCTGTACTGTGCCCACCAGCGCTCCACACGTTCCGTCGCCTGCAGGGAAAGAACGTGGCAGTGGTAGATCTAGATGAAATGGTTGGGGATAGATGGATGTTTTGCGATCGGAGCGGTTCATCCAATTATGGTAATTAATTAAGTAAACCTAGGAGTGTAGGTACGGGAGAGCGCTGCAGAAAACCGCATAGACGGCGCCTACCTTTTGCAAAGCCCTGAATAGGACTTTACTCACAACACCACATGTGCCGATCCATGCAAAAACCCAGTAGAACTTCAGCAATAGTTCAGAATTTTTGGAGATATCTTACAAACAAAAAATTGTAGCGCTAATCAGATAGGTCTGAGTAGTGGGCTACATCTTACAGTCCCGTGTGCATCAGGATCATAGCTGACCAAAACAGCAAAGTGCATGTTAAAAAAAAATCACTAAACAGGTCCATTCCTGTTCGTTCATGCTTTGTCTGGCCACTGTATAACCCTAGACTGGTAGGCGCTCTTATCACAACTAACACTCGACACGACTTCTCTGCTCTCGATGTAGCCTGAGAAACCATTCACATGCGGATGCGGTTAGCCACACGATGTCGGTTAGTTGGGGGCAGCCCCTGTGCAGTTCAACCGAGCTCAGTACCTTACCACGATTAGCATCAAGCGTTAGCCCCTCAATCCTTGTCCACTCCATCCGGGACGAACGGGTGTGAGGATAAGGAGGAGGCAATTTTCACACGCGATAAATGTCACCAGCAAACCTCTAACGCCACCGCCCGAGTTATTTTTATTTTTTTGTTCACCAACCCGACCGGAACTGTATCGTTTGGGCGAAGACGTATGCACAAGTAAACGCACTCAATGTGGTCGGCAATTCTTAGAGGCGATAAATCCGTCTTCAACGCGTACTGCCACGTTCTCACCACCGCTTGATAAGTCTCCGGGGAAGTGGTCGCAGTGCGGTCGTTTACTTATCACTTTCGCACGCCCACCAACTACACATATCGCAGCGGGTGGAGGCGGGATAAAGGAGGTACATATCGGATGGTAATGAAGTGGATGTGACCCTGACCACACATCTTTCACTGCGTCTTGGATGCTGTGTGCATACCAGATGGTCGCTATTGGTACCTTTTGCGTACGCTGCAGACGAACCTGCAAGTCCTCCACGGTCGCTGAGAAGATCTTCATCCAACGGGGCCCAATATGTCCAGACAATTCGAAATCCCAATTGATTGACATTCGACGGCGGGCTGCCACAGACCGAAGGCGCCCGACAGCAGAATGACCTATGAGGCCGACCCTGCTGTATGTTTGTGCCGTCCATCCCTCGCTTCTACGGATCCGCGTAAGGCGATCGAGGCAAAGACATCATTGGGAATCATTGAACTAATTGAATTCTTCATTTCCAGCCAACCTAACCAACCTCCCCATATCAATTGACGGCAGCACCGCAAATGATCGGCAGCAAAATTCGATTGCCCCGGGTCAGTGTTTAATATGGCGCGAGTTCTCACCCTCATCTCACCCGCCCGCTCAGGGTCCTCGCGGTACAACAATTGACACCGTCTCTGTCCGAAAGCTGTCGAACCGTTCTGTCGTGCCGTCGCTCCTGTGGGCCCCTTCGGGTTATAGCAGAATTGTAATGATTTAATTTATCGCTCAATCGTCGCATAACGCATAGCCACCACACACACACACACACACCCCACCAGTGTGTGCGATGTGTGGTGCGGTTTGTTAGTTGCTTCACCATGACCAGCCACGCCAAACTTTAGCTCCATCTATTGCAAAAAGAAAATAAAACAAATAAAGCACACCGAACCGGGGGGTGCCTTTCATTTAAATTCAAATTGTGCTCTAGATTGAGAATTTATATTCATGCTCGTCGCGACGTGCAGGCCAGGCGAACACTTTCGGGAGGACGGTGGTGAACCTTTTCTGTTTTATTATTGCCATTTTTTGTTTTGTGGTATGAGTTTTGGTCCAAAGGCAGCGCTATATTTACATATCCATCGATAAACAATATCTTCTCGCGTCTATACTGCTGCTACTCCTTCTTGGTATCTCATGTTGTTGCGGAACTCGAACAAAATCCATTCGGTGTCACGCTAGAATGTTATCTTCATTAGGCGTTACACATTCAGCCATCGCTGGCGCTCCTATTCTCACCCATTTATGGGTGGCATCTGTTGTGGTAAGTTTGCTTACATAAGCCCAATCTAAAACGCTCTGCACTAGACATTCCCATCGTGGCCTCGACCAGGTGGGCCAATGTGAAGTGTGGGCGAACGTTACGTGTGTACCGGGCGGTGTTGTCACATATTTGGGAACATCTCTTTCACCCTAATTGCGAGCTCCTTCAATCAACTGCCGAGGGTCACAATCGGGGACCGAAGATGGGGGGAGGGGGGGGGAAGCGTGGAGTAGAATTAATTACAATCTAATTTACTATTTGTACAGCCATCTAATTACCACCCATGAGCAGATGTAGGTGTTGGCGTCTCACACAAAAAAAACTAAATTAATCATCTGCACACCTTCAAACTCTCTCCAAGAGCCGCATCAAATCTTGTCTAATTTTAATTGACTCTTACCCACCTCCACAATTGCTCTTAAGGACGACAGCGACAATTCACGGACACAGCAAAACCTTTCTTAATTTATATCGAAACCTTCCTACCACTCTTGTTGTGCTTGGTGTAACAACGCCACCCCTATTTCGCACATTCAGGTGACCACGCACGCGAGAGATTGCGTAAGGGCAGTAATAATAGGCACCCTATGGCACGTAATGCCATACAGCAACAACAAAAATAAAGCACCAAAAAAACGTACCCCAAACTAGTAACATATTCACCGTTACACTCTGGGCTCAATTGTGGCTCATTTTGTCCGGGGCTTGTAGGTCTGTTTTTGTTGTTGCTTATACACTGCTTGCTGCAGTTCCCAAACCATTGCAATTCCACCTTCCCAAACACCCATTCTTCTCAAGCACCTCTCCGAAAATCCAATGCGAATTTAGTACACACGAAATGCGCGAGAGATAGAGGGAAAAAAATACAACGACAGCGGCCATGATCACCATGAATTCGGTGTTTCTCATGCGCCCCTCGGTAGGTATACAGGCATCAGAAAAACGGCATCATAAACCACCACAGTATGCTCTCTCTCTCTCTCTCTCTCTCTGTGTCTCTTGTTTTGGCGATGCCTGGCTCCACAGAGGGAGATAGCAAGGCTAGAGAAAAGCCGAACATTCAGAGTTCAGAGGTTTAGCAAAACCAGGGAGTTGCTTTTTGGGTGTTTGTTTTTAGTCCCCCGACAAACAGTCTACTTATGCAAGGTGTACCGTTTTGCTCAAATTATGTCACTGAACCCAACTCTAACCTTCTTGGTCCGCAATGAGGCGGATGCAATTAACTCTTATGGTCAATGCTTATGTAGCTCTGGATATGTTAGCTAGTGATCCTCGTAAAGAGCCAGGAGGTCCCAAAAATCTACACAAACAATCTAAACATGTTCAAGTTGCCAAACGGAAATGAATTAATATCCCGTCCGTCTCAATTGGAAGAACCTAGTATTTACAGCATTGGAAGAGCCTAGTATTTACAGTAAGAGAACAAATCCTCAACAAAATCTGCCTAGTACTTGGGGTGTAGAAATTAGTCACCTCGGAGGTACTCTATGGAATTATGTTTCAAACTCGCACTTCACGCCAGGATGAAGTATTCATTAGCGGCGTTTAGAGTCGGCAAAAGACCAAAAGGAACTCGGCAAGCAAAAAAACAGAATAAGTTGAGACAAATGACAGATCTCTACCTCCACTTCTTCCACCCGCAACTCGCGCTAATGAGAACACTCAACTAAAAAAAAACACACATTACAAGGGAGCGGCACACTATGAAGCGCACTGAACCGATGTCTCACCCGTGTGTTTGAACTGTTTGTTAGCAACCACGCGCGACATACGTCCAAAGGAATGGTTGGGCCGCCAGCGACTATTGATATGGAAATGTGCCTCCCAAAAAAAAAACAACTCGCTACTACTACTCGCCAGTGGTGTAACTGCTACTGCAGTAGCATTCGCTGCACGGTGCGTACAATTTATTCTCGGTTTTCTACACTGGTACACACCTATCACGTCTCGGCTGTTTGACGACGGACCATGTGCTCGCCTACTCCTGAACGCCCCAAATATGTCCAGCGATCCTGCTCCGGACTGCTCCAGGGAAGTTATCCCCAACCGTGTCCGGTGACTGGTCAAACAAAAGCTTTATTAACGTGTAAATAAACAACGGCTCTGCAACACGCGCGTGCATATGCCTGGGATTGCGGGGGGGGAGGAGGAGGGTCGTCAAACAGCACCTTGCGCGGGATTCGTTTGCTCATCCCTCATCATATGCTTTTCATGCACACAGCACCAAGAGGAATGAAACAATTTCATTCATTCGCTTTCAATTAGCGAGCGACCCGGTAGGATCACCCCACACGAAGTGCTGTGAGATGGGAGGGGCGAGGTGCAAGAGAGAAACCGAACTCTGTTTGACTTTCTCAGCGGGCCTGAACGAAAATTCTTGGCTCATCTCGCAACGACCTGGGCACGCACATGCTGTTAAGTTGTAGGTATCAAGAATTATTTTTGTGGACCACCAAACATCAAATACTGAGAATTCTTATCCATTCGACGAAGATCTCGCAAGTGCCCTAAAATGGCAGGATCTCTAGTCGAAACCTTTACCCGACCAATCGTCGAAAGCAAACAGATAACGCAAAACTTCATCATAAAATGTGTCACCGCTTACTAGAACGAACGGCTCAGACATCTTTTTCCCGTGCTTCTAAATGTCGCGACATTAGTCGACTTCCAACGTCGCTCTCTCCCTAACAAAAAAAAAATAGGAATCGTTCGTTAGTCAGCCAAACAAAGTGTAAGCACATCGTCGCTAGGCATCTGTGCCTCTACCACTCTCGTGCATCATAACGGAAGAGTTTCTCCTCACGTCGAAACGGAAGCACACATATCTCGCTCCTGTGACGCCCTAGCATATATGTATCGTCCGCAACATTCAAGTACGTACGTCAGTCCGTTTTATTTATTTTTTTTCATTTTCTTCTTTAGCTTGTGAACACTTTGAATCAAAAGGGAAGTTCACTGTCTCCTTGCTCTGTCATCCCGCTCGGGAATGGCTTGCGCGTCCAGAACAGATGGTTGACATCCGGCTGCCGGGTCTCTTCACCCCACTTGTTGCATAGACACCACAATGTCAGTGGTGTTGAGAGCACGATGTGTTGTTGGCAGTGCATAAAAATAAATAGAAATTAAGTGAGCTTCGGGGATCGTCTGTAGGGCCGCCTTCGACGTGTCGGCGAGGTTAATCATATAGCCCATAACGGAAGAAGTGCAACGTATATGTTGTTGTTGAATGGCGAAATAAATATTTACCAATGTAGGTGCGCTTCTTTCAACTGGGTGAGATGTGTTGACTCGAACACTTTATAAGACACATGCTCTGCCGATTCTTCAACATCGTTAGCAACTACGGAAGTTGCACTTTTACGCTTGGTGCGACCAAGACCCCATACTCTGGATGGTGTTTCGTAACGCACGGAACAATCAAGCACATTTATCTTTATCTACTAGTGGTGGACATGTAGAACCCGCATCATGCACCGACTGCTCCCTTTATCGGGATTCACCACCGCCCTTACCTTACCCACTTGCTGAGCAAACGGAACTTTGGCGCCAACTGCACTAAACCCCTAACCTTAACCGATTGGAAGACTTGGCAGAAATTGTATGTAAATTCCCATACGGTTTGCTGGATAGAATTTTAGAGAACGAACATTATGCCGTACAAAGACTGCGTCCAGCAACGGCACACGACAAGTCGCTCGCGTCGGAAACGCAAACATACCAGTGCGAAAAAATCGTCAACCCATGAACAAGGCGCGCGCGCGCTCGCGAACATTTATTTGTCTCCTATTCCTCTACTTTCTTATCACACTTTACCGATGTCTTCGTGTGTCAGTCGTGTGGTACCCACCGGATCGCAACATAAGCGACGTAACCCCCATTGTACGAGCTGCCCGTTAACGGTTATAAACGGAAGAAACACACATACGTACACTTCGGGTGTGCGTGGTGGTCCGAACGATAAGACGCGGTGTGGCGTGCATCCATCACCTTACGCTATTTGCGTGCGCACATCGCGCCCATAAGGCGGGATATTGATGGCGTCGTGCGATCGTCACACCCCTTCTTTACATTTATTTATTTTTCCTTTTTTTTTCAAAAAAAAAGTGGCTAACTGCGGGACGGTACATGGTAAGGATCCATCATCCAGCCGTACGACAGCTAAGCAAATAATGGTTTTTTTTTTTTGTATGCTGTAACAGGGAAGCAGCAGTTTGCTTCGATACCTTGGACGAATCATTCAAGTTGACGATAGAATAATTCTCTCACATAACCGGGATAAGCTTGAAGTTGAACTTTAAACTAAAATGTTCAGGAACACGTTGTCAGGATTTCTGGGACCCAAATTTGTTTACTGACATTGTACTGCAGCCTTGTGCGCCCGTTTCGTGTCCATCTCATATCGAAAGTTCCTCTAGGCTTAAATGCATTCAAAGACCTTTTTTCTTTCGTCACCTTTTGCTGACGTACGAATTATGTTGACTTCTATTAGGTTTTATGCTTAGATAATCCAAAGTTATCACGTAGTTCATGTTTGCTTGATAGGTGTCTTACTTCTTGAGTCTGCAGCTACTCCAGATCGACTTCTGTTTGTTTGAATGCTCTTTCGTGATCCCTGCGTTCTAGAGATTCTCTGGCATCGGAAACGCGACATAACCTATGATTCTCTTAACTTCAAGCCTTCTTAACTTCCTAAAGGTGCTCGTGTTTCTTTCTCCTCCGATATAATACTGGGGTCTATGATGACCAAAGCTTGAGAACTCACAACAGTTGAACCGAATATATTTGTTTTCCAGGAAGAATTGTACAACCGACCTACCTTTTTTACAGCTAATTTCCTAAGCACGTTTCAAACTTGCATATTTTTTTTGAGATCAATTGTGCTTAAGACTTAAACTTTTTAAGCTTCAAAGGACACTTTAAACTGTGTTATAGTTATTCTTTCTTTAAAATCTTTTGTTTACATTTGTAGAGTATGGTAATCATGAGCTGACTCCGCCAAGGAATCTCGAGAAATAACCAACACAAACCGAAATTGGCTTAGGTCATCAAAAACCACACTACCTTAATATCATCGGCAAATTTTAAGATATTAAGGCTTAATACGGTTTGCTATCGTCTTTGAGGCTTCCAGATCATTCTAAATTCTCTTCTTTCATATCAAGGACGTGTCATACGTTTGACACCGAACAACCTGCATGCGACGGGACCAACTTACTGTCACCAAAGTAACAATTATGGTTGTTTCCGACATGATATTTCTAAACCTAACCCCATTTCGACGAGATCTCATTACTTTCAACACTCTTCTGTCCCATACTTCCCCCCTTTCTAAACTCCAACTGTTTAGATTGATTGGAAATCTGCACAATCATCATCCGTTCCAATGGTACACCTCTTTTCCCAGCAGTCGCGCGTGTGCTGTTGCAATAGCCATTTTCCCACCCACTATATCCCAACGAAGAAAAAGGCCAAACCACATCAACCTGCGATCGCACAAAGTTCGCCAAAAGTGGAAAGCAATTAAAATGCTTCACGTTGATTAAAAACTCACCACTACATCCCACACCACAACCCCTCTCGGCCGGGGGTTCATTGCCGTATATTTCTTTTCCAGATAAATCTCATCCCTGCTTGAAGTTGCAGCAGTAGCTAAAAACTTCCTCCAAAACATTCTCTCCCCAAATCCACCCAACCATCAATGAATTGGGGGGGTGGGGGGGAGTGAAGTGAAATGGAGGTGAGGAATGAAAATTCATCAAAATGTCATCTTTTACGCGTAGTTTTTATTTCTCTTCATTTTTGTTGTTGTTGTTGTTTTGTCCAACAAACGGTTCGGCAATTTTGGTCAATTCCCCTGTCTCAATTTGTAGCGCGTTTCGGCGAAAGGGAATCAACACACACACACACAACATCATTCCCACCAGAGCGGATAGGTGACATGCCCCACAAAGGGTTGGAAGGGATCGTAAAGGGTGGGAGGGAGGTGGGGGGAGTGGATGTGATGAGATTGGAGCGGATTGTTGGTGCGTCAAAGAGAAAGAAAACAAATGAACGCTGGGCATTAACCACCACTTGAACGATGACTTTGGACATTTGGAGGTACTCTGGTCTCTCGTGTGCGTGTGTGTGTGTCCACACAACCAATCTCCCAAAATCTTCGAAAAGCGACAGCATTAACAACTTGCTGTGGGATCGAATTTTAATCGATCGAACTCGCATGAGACACGCCGAATGTTGGTCACATTACATTTTTCGGGGGGATTTTTTTTTTGTACGCTTTTCTTAAGTTCAATTCATTTTCCCCTTTTTGATGGGAAGATTTTCGGTACACTGAACTAGGGCTCTGTCACAATACCTTGTTAAAAAGGTGCGTGCGTGTGGTGCAGAGTTTGATCGTACCGATTTGTTCCCCGAATAATGATGAAAAACGGTTGACATTTCTTACTGTCAAGTGGTAAAGAGTTAAAATGCCTCAGATCCCCGTGCAGCAGGGTGAAAGAGAGGAGCTGTCTTTAATTATCAATTTACTCAACATGCTTCCACACACACACACACACACACAGCCACACAGAGCTATTGGTTTGCCGCACAATTCGATGAGAACGGCACGAGCATCCAACACAAAACATTCGCTTTTCCCAAGCGTCTACAGCAAAGGGGAGAAAACAAATTGACTGTGTCAAAAGCCATGGATGAATTCCGCAACAACAACAACAACAAAAAGTGCACCCCATTTTCGCCACCCTTTTTTTTATATGACAATTTCGTTGTTGTTTTCGCAAGTTTTGCTTAGGCCACCTAATCGCATCTGGTTCATCTCGTTCGCACCCGGCCGGTTCGCGATATCGTGGAACCGTCTCCACCTTTTATTTTCCCACCCTTCAGTTCCCCTTCCCCCCAAACCCCTCTTCTGTCACCATTATCCACTAAATCTTATTTATTTGCGGATTATTAATTTGTTGGTACCGTGCCGCGTGTGCTGAGTTTTCACGTTCGAATGTTTTGTTGCTATTTAATTGATTTTCGTTAGTTTGGTGTTGCTTTTCTTCGGTAACGAGCTTTGGCGCAGTCTTGTTTTTTTTTTTTGGTAACGAAGAAGCTTACCAACGTTTCAACAAGGACATATAAATTCATACAAGAAATATACAAGCAGAAAATGAGCCAACAGGATCGTAAAAGTGGCCCGAGCGTACGCACGATCGTAAAAACCCCATCAAATGGGTAATAAAACCAAAAAAAAAACATACATGAACACAACAGCATCCAACAAAAAGCAAACGAACAAGAGTAAGCAGGAAGTTGCGACGAAAAAAAAACGGTGGAGAAAACCTGTGTGTGTGTGCGTGTTAGTGCACAGGAATCTTTTTCTTTTTATTTTTTTGTTTGGTTTGCTTTTGTTGTCTTTCGGCAGCCATCCTGTGTCTCCTTCTTCGCAAGCTTCGCTTCACTTTGCTCTTATAAAATAAACATTAAAAATCTGTTTCCATTTCGAGGATCAAACGTAAGGGGCCCTAAAAAGTGTAGCGCGCTAGAGATGGAAAGAAGGAAAGCACACACACACACACACACACACTCAAAAGTATCATAATTGCAGACGGCGAGAGATGGAAGCAGAAATTCAAAAAACACCACCGAGAACAGGCAAGCAAAAGGGAAACATTTTTCCGTTCCAGGCGATCCTGCTACGGCGAGGCAAGAAGCGATGAGCCGTGAGATGCGCGGGATGAAAATCACAAGAACAAAGAACGCAGATCCATTGCACTGCCTCTCAAGGCAAGGAACGGTGGGGGGGGGGAGATCAGAGACGAAATAAATAAGAAAATTTAAAGCAGTTCTCGGGGCAGCGAATACAGGAGATGCCACAGCATATCGCAACTGCAAAACTGCTGCTACATAAATGGGCCATGCGCGCTTTATGTTGTGCGCAAAAGAGAGAGAGAAAAAAACGCGTGTGGTGTGAGACGGGAAAGGTGAGCAGAGGATAAGAGAAAGAGACAACGAAGCTAGGATGTGTGCAGTAAGCGGCGGCTCAATGAACAAAACCGAATGGAAAACGAGACCAACAAAATAAAACAAGGCTAGCTAAAGCGAAAGGGAATAAAACACCCAACACAATCAAACCAAAAATAAAGGAAGAAAATGGAAAACAAAATAAAAAGGGAAAAACCTAACACAACACAGAACAGAAGCGAGAAAGAGAAAACGACACACGCATTACATTGTGGTGAACACGAAATGAGGCTAACAGAAATGTGAATCGGTGTGTGCGATGGTGAACCCAAAACACCCAATTCAACCTACCTCCCCCAAGCAAGGTGGTGGTGGGTCAGTTGATCTCACCACTTGCGAGAACGGGAAAGGTGTATTGAGGTTGCTGCGTCACTGTGGTAATGATGGCTGGAGCACTGTTGGCGAGCCTTGTGGCCCGCGGGCCCGAAACTCGCTCTCTCTCTCTCTCTCTCTCCCATTCTCGCTCTGCTTGATCAGTTTCCACAGCATCACCTCGATCGTTGATGTATGCGCCTGTGTGTATGTGTGTTTTTTTTTGTACAGTAAATATATATATTTTATTTCTCTTCATCATAATCATCATCACCTTCCTTGGTGCGTGCACGAAAGAGATGCCAAGCTTTATTGCTGTTTCATTACAAAATTCGTTTGCTTTTTTTTTTTTGGTTGGGTGCGAGGAGCGTTGACCAGACAAACGTTAGAGTATTGGATGTGGACGTTGGCAGAGGGAAGGATGGGAGGAACATAGTGGAGCGAAAGCCAATCGATCGCTGTACCACTAGAAGCGGTCTGGAAGTGAAGCAAAGGGACGAAGGAAACGACACTTAACGCACACACACACACACATTTGGATTGTAATTAGTTGCGGAATATGGGAAGTGTGCGCGAAACTGACAATGCAACAAAAAAAAACTGACTAAAACATGATCCTCTCGAACTTCTTAAACTTCTAAGCGTTTAAACGGTAAAATACCACCTGTTTTTTTTTTTGTTCTACTGTTTTGACAATTTTGACAGCTGTCAGAAAAATGGTATGGCAGTGGTAGTGGCACGATTTACTATTTTTGTCCGGAACTTGTGCCCGGACTGACTATTGATGCTACAGACAATCAAAGGTAGTTACGGAGGCCAGTAGTGGCAAGGCCTAGATTCTCGTAGTTGCAATACCAAAGAAGAACCTTTTATCTTATGTTTTTGACAGTTTTTAACAGCTGTCAAAACCTATTTTTTTAATAAAAATCAATTATTACATACAATTTTAATTGCCGGTAGATCTTGATGAATGTTTTTTTTACAGTTTTGACAGTTTTATCTGCTGTCAAAATTACACAACACTATCATATGCATACAAGGGAAATGAATATGGCACAAACTTATGTTATTAATGTTATTGATTTTTAAATTTTGACATCTGTCAAAGTTAAACGCATATCAACATAACGCAAGCTTATACCATACAAAAGCTACTTTTTATTTGATCTGATTGATTGAACAACTTTGACAGCTGTCAAACTTAATAAAATATTATAAAAAAAATCTAAATCAACCGTACAATCCTACTTGTTTGGTTGATTCTGATGTTTTCTTTTATAGTTTTGACAGTGTTGACAGTGCTCAACATTACAAAATACGATACGATGCATATAGAGTAAGGGAATACGGTACAAACTAATTTTGAAGTTGATTTTGTTGTTTTTAGAAATGTTGACAGCTGTCAAAGTTAAACGTTGCCATAAAATGCATATCAAAGTAACGAAAGGCAATACCGTACAAACCTACTTGCCATTTGATCTGATTGATTTAATAACTTTGACAGATATCAAAACTAAATGATGCCAACAAAACAATGCACATCAAGCAAACCAATAGCGTACAAACCAACTTTGAAGCCACATTCCTCCATAAAGAGGGGAGGGCGAAATTAAGCAAAATGTGCACACGTCATCTCTAACATTGTATGCAAAACATCATCAACGTGGCTCTGGCGAAGATCGAGCGGGAATCTCCCATTTTATAGGCACGTACACACGCGCAGCACCCCACCGCCGCTCCCATCGAATGTGTGTCCTCGCGTGTCTCATGTCGCTGTTGCGTGAAACCGTTGCGAGAACGATAGACGCACAGCACGATAAAGGATCCATAGCGCGGTGACCATGAACTCGGGATCCGCAAGCGCGATTGTCATCCGTGCGCGATCCGTCATCCGCGTCCGTATGAAATATGTGATCGGCACACCGTCATCGTTCCTCGAACCCGGACGGACAGCAGACGGACGCGCGCGCCCCATAACAGAAATCGGGCAAAAATCTTCGTTCGAAAGTGTATGTGAGCGGAATAAGTTTGTTCGCGAAATTTGATGCGCCACTATGTGGAGGGGAGGGTGAAGTTGGGTTGATAAAATAGACGCAGAGATACATACAAATGCGTGATGATGTTTAATTTCATATTTTATAAGCTTCGAAGCATACACAATTCGTACAACCGACGAAATGCTGCGGGAAGTATGCCTCGCTTCTTCGGAAGCTTGTAAGTTCTTGATCGAATGTACATGTCTAATCATCCTTCAACATGTGAAATGGTGAGTGGAGAATCTATTAGTGCTGAAAATGCGATCAGCATATGAATGTATAACTCGCCCACCTCTCCAAAAAAAAAAGAAAGAAAGAAAATTGGTCAGCGGGTGAAAACACACATCACCAGCAAGGTGAAGAAAAATAACGAAAACGGGAATAGAACAAATGGTGTAAAAGCAACAAAGCTGGACAAAAGAAACCAATGAACAAAAAGCTGTTAAAATAATTACGCACACTCCTTTCTAGAACAGTATAAAACACAGACAAAATAGAAGTATAAGAAGAAAACGACAATCGACATACGAAATACAACAGAAAGAGTGAAGAAATCGAATGGAAACCGACCTTACAGGCAACCGGGGTAGCATTCTCCAGCAGGAAAGGAAAATTACGAGAAAGAGAGAGAAAAAAAAGTACAAGAACTCCCAAAATGGTAAACGAGAAGAAGGATACGAGTATCGGGAAAGGAGAACAGAAGACGAAGGCAAACGGAGGGAAAAAATAGAAGAAACGAAGCATCAAAGCGAAGTGCAACATAAAATCGTAGACAGAAGAATGCCAGCCCCCGGTATATATGTGTTTGTGCGTTTTTTTTTTATACTGTTGAAAATCTGTGGCCGCAGCTAGGCATTATTTCTTTTCCTACATTGCTTTTAAATCTGCTCTCCTTCTCTCTCTTTCTCTCTCTCTGCTCTCTCTCGCTCTTTATTCTTGCTTTTCCACAACGTCCTCAATTATGGTGTTGCAAATAAGCTTGGATGTGTGTGCGTTTGTACGATCGGAGTATCAGGGACCTGGGAGAGGACGCAGAGAAGCAATTGGGTGGAATTTTCTGACTAATGCTCCCCAAATGGAGTAGAGAAATCTTCCGTTTTCTTTTGCGGATCTCCCGTGCGGACACCAGCAATTCCCATTATCGATGGAACGGTGCACCCGGAGCATCCCGGGAACGGCAGAGATTTTCTCCAACTTTGTGCACCGTACACGTGTGTGTGTGTGTAAAAGGGATTTTTCTTGGTGTGTTTTCTTGCGTATGTCCTCATCGGGACCTCGGGCAATTTGTGTGTTGCTTTAGCTTTTCTCACTCTTCACATTTCCTGGGCTGTCGATGCTCTAGCTATAGTTCTTCTTTGCACACTGTTTTCTGTTCAGAAAACGCAAACAATTTTCATGTTTTTTTGAAATTTTGTTATTTAAGTAGAACGGCCTGGCAATTTTCATGTTAAAGTACCCAATATCAAAGGGCAAAGGAAACTTTTTTTTGATAAAAAGATGAAGGAATAGGAAGACGATTTAAAATAAAAAAAACGCCATAATGCACAAATTGAAATAAGACAAAATGACAGAAGATAAAGGAACAGAAAGGCAGAACTATGTTGGAACGTTTTTGCAAAGTTAAGACACTGTAACTATCCGTCTCAGTACGAACTGCACAACTGGGCAGGTCCACAGACCAGCGAAAGGATAAAGAAATATGATGGACCTCTGTCTCGTGTCTCATTTTCTCAACTCAACTGCGAAACCAAAGGACACAGCAACGGAGACTGTAAAAAACCCGATGCAAGGTTACGGAGCCCTTTTGGCAAATGCGGACCACCGAAACCCATGCAGCAGAGGTACAGCGCCGTCACACTCGGCGAAGAGATTGAGCTTTTCGGGTGACCCCGGATCGGATTTCGCAACCCAAACTCGCCCAAAGACTTGGGATGGGATTTTTGATGTGAACACAAAAGGATGCCAGGTGCAAACTGCTTGGACGGGCCTTGTGGATCTCTTTCTCTCACTCTCTTTCTAGGTGGAAAATGAATCCCAAAAGACAGGTAGCGCAGTAACTGTAACATTGTTCTATTATTTTCACCTTTGTGTAATAGCAATTTGCAACAAAACTGTCCTTCTTTGGTGCCGAAACACACATCGAAAAACGCGTCCATAGTTTTAACGCCGAAGCACGGGTTCCATACAAACGAAAGACCTGCGCGACAAACAGCAAGCGACGAACCTACACCCGACGGGGGCCGATTATGGAGATGTGGGCTCAAACGTGTACGAAATAAAACATATTAAACTGAACCATGTAAAACAAGCCAACCACCCGGTTCTCCCTGCCTTCTCGCCCCAACGCGTGTAACAGTGTGGGAAAAGGGATGAGAGCCGAATTTAAAGGTAAAAAAAAGAAAAACTATAACACCGAGACAGCAGGGTACAAAAGCCTTTCCTTTTCAACCTTTCAACCGTTGCACAGCGGCGTGCGTGGGCAGCCCACACAGCCCCAATCTCCGAAAGGCCAAACAGCTCCCCAACCCCCCCCCTTGCTGCTGTTGATGTCTTTCCTTTTCTTTGCTTTCGTTCCTTCTTGTGGATTTGGGAGGTTTTTTTTGTTGTTTGTTCGTCAACCACCTTTCATTTTGTCCATGTTTTTGCACACCTCCTTGTGGAAGTTTTGTTTACCTCTCTCTCTCTCTCTCGTCGAAACTGCTCGATGTTGCTCTTAGTTTGCCTAGCTACAATTTACACTACTTTCCTATCGATTCACAATCGCAAACGAATTTCTATTTTGTATAACACACATACACGCACACACACATACAAAATAGACATCAAGCTGAACAGAGAAGAACCACCCGGAACGGGCGATACGATGGCAGAAAGCAACAAGCGCAGGCAGACCGAAATGAAGGAGAGCCACGGGGCAACAAACACATAACCGAGGTCTGGGTCCAGGGGCAGGCGCGACACCGCACACCGAAAGGGCGACCTACATATTTTACTTTATTTCTCATTTGACTTTTACCGCGGGCCGAGCGCGAGCGCGCGCACGCCCGAACACAAACCGCACCACCATGGGTACAGCAGGGAAAGGGGACACGATCGTGACGGTAGGTGCGGTAGAACTAAGGTGACCGTAACCAACCAGGAGGGAGGATAGATAGAGGTGGAGTTGTGCTGGGAAACTGTGCTTCTCAGCTCTGCATATCCGCAGGTCCAGCCAGCTATGGCAGCCATAGCCACAGCGAGGGTTCGTTTCCACGAAGGCATTTAAATTTATTGATTTTTTGGAGCGCCTGTTTGATTTCTGGTGTATATTTTTTGCATCAAGCGGGATGATTTTTTGGGTTGCATTCGCTGGCAATGTGCGCAATTGGTTTTTGGTTAAAGTTAAATTATTTTTCGATTATTAGGTTTTTCTGTTTTTGTTCACTCCTTTCTTATTCGAATTGATTCTCTATCTCGCACACATACACAGAGTCACCAGCATTGGATTGCAAGCCACTACATGATAGCCCTTCCCTTTCGGAGTCTAGCAGCGCTCTGAGAGCCCCCAAAAACATAACAAATCCCAGGCCACAGAGGGATTGTGGAGTTTGCTTTTTTTGCTTTTTGCCTCCCGCGGCATACGGCCACTGGTTGAATGCAGCCGTGTGGTACTGGAAGATCACAGCAGAGCAGAAAAAAAACCTATACAACCACCGTCTACGGTGAAGGAGCAATGGGGCAGCAAGAGACGGCAGCGCGCGGCGAGATTGTCGTCGAACGACGTCGCCATCGTTTATTCAGCCGTGGTAGTGATGCAGGAGCTTCAGCGTGACGCAGTGCGGTGGGGGGGGGGATGTGCGAGATGAGACGGGTACTCCCATTCACTGACCAAGCCAAAAGTGTGCTTGTGTGTATGTCGCTCTGGCTCGCATGGTTGTGGTGCCAGGCGAGTTCAGGACACGCCACAAACCGTTTCCAAAGCCCACGAAATGGAGAACCGCAAGACAAACGACAGAAAGCGAGAGAGAGAGCGAGCGAGAAGGAGCAAGAAGAAACAAGACGAACATGATGATGTTGCGAAGGAACATGTTGCCTGCCAGGGGCAATGCTGGGCAGGGAACAGTGGACAACCAAGAGAGAACCTGTTTTCGATGTCCCCGTCACTCCACTCGACAGGTACCCACCTTCCTTGCTGCTCCACCACTCCGGTGGTGGTTGTTTGCGTACCAGAGCACACCAGAGAGACAGAGAGGGAGAGAGAGAGATGTCGTACCGGCGGCGCAACACAGACGACGTGTACAAGGCGAGCGACAAAAAAAAGGGTTTTTAAGCAAAATAACCACCGCTCGTAAGCGCGGCCTCGTAAGGGCCAGAAAAGATGCTGCAAACGGACGCACACGGGCACACACCAGTGCACGCGAAGAAATTCCGTCACTCCGGATTTAATCAGGGCGTCGGCCGCTGCGCAGCAAAATCTGACAAAAGCTGCCAGGCCCCGTACGGCCACAGTAGGATTAAGCCGCCGGATGGGTTTGTCGGAGAAACAAAAACCAATCATTAGCTCCGGTGCCAATTTGCTATCTCCACCCATCTCTTACCGTGTGTGTGTGTGTGTGTGTGTGTTTAAACGAAAAACAAAAACCCCAGCGAGCGAAATAAATCTCGCAACTAAATCGCACTTGATGCTGAGATGTCTGCTTCGACCCCTTGCATTCAACTAAAGTGGCCGCTTAGTCGGCATTTTAAAAAGTAAAGGATGTTTGGGTGCATAAATGAAGCCATAAAACCGGCCCTCGCCCCTTTGTCCTTCGCCTTGGGTGGGCAGTATTTACAGCCGAATGCAAATCGTTAATCATTGCATCAGCGCATCGCAGCGCTATCGCTGGCAACGCGAGAAAGCAGACGCAACCACAATTGCAGGGTGAACCAGAAAGTAGTTTACACTTGCTACTAGCAGCAATAAAGCTGCGGATCTCATAAAGCGCGGTGCCCGTGACCAGGATACGCGAACCCTGCGGCGGACCACACAGTAATCCGGTTTGAGTAGCGCGCAAACCCTTTCCTTTTCTTCCTTATGTGCGGTCAATCATATTGCAAAAATAAAACTTTGACGAAGGTAGGACGCGATGTGTTAATTTTACAATCGCCGCCATAAATCGGGCGGAATCGCAACGAAAGGGATTTTTGCAAAACGCGGAGCACATAAAACAGACGGGATTTAAGCTTTTATTGCAAAACTGAAAATAACTTTAAAGCCTGTGAACTCGCGTCAAGACATGTGGCCGATACTGGAATTGACAAAAAAAAAGCCCCCAAGAACAAACGAATTTAATCTATCCTTTCTTAGGTGTTATAGATGAGTTGGAGTTTCGAGAGAGGGTGTGCTTTATGAGCTGTGATCGGCACCATATTCCCGGTGAGGTCGTAAATTCCCTTTTTCCGATTGATATATTGCAAAACGAAAAAGTAGTAAAATACTTAATTAAGGTTGCTGCTGCCGTATCGGTTTGTGGTGTTTTGATCCATAGCAAAAACAAATTTGACGAGCTTCCTCCAAACAAAACAAAAAACGCGTAGCTGGGCGAGGATAATCATAAATGTTTGCGGTTCAACTTTCGTGCGAGCAGGAAACCATCCCCGACCAAACGGCAATCGAAAGATCTCACCCCCGTTAGTACCTGGCAAAGTTTATTAGGTCTTCTGCTTCTTCTGCCGGCTAGTATCGTGAGAAACGATATACACCTCCAAACCATGGCTGCCGCTAGGGAGACTGATTGTTTCGGCGAAATTGATGCTGATGAATCCGCTTAAAGCATACCCGACCGCTGAAGGAGCTTATGCTGATTGTTATCTCCATCTCGAAACCGGAAGCGGTGAGGACTTTTCGTTTCACACCAATAAGAGGAAGCGTAAATCAATCCGGAAGTATTTGAAGAACTGCATTGCAACAACGGGAATATTTGGGTTATCCAGTATGGTGAACGAACATTTATGTACTGTGAGCTATTCTGTTGCGTACCGGTTTGGCTCAGCGGTCAGCGATGTTTTGTACAAAAAGATGACTTTCAAATTCAATCTGAATATCTGATATCTGGATGGAATTCAATACGACAATTTGATTTGTCGTGATATATTTTTTGTGTTAAGTATATTAAGCATTATTCAGTATTATTATTAATTACATATTAAGCCCATTTAATATGTGTGATGTCCACGGGGAATAGATATTTTAAGACGTCAAAGAAGACTGTTTAAAGTTTGCTACCAGCAGCAGTAGCCTAAACAAGTTCAGATTGAGGTTGCAAGGTCGTCTGTATGCAACCGAGAACCTAAGTTCTGTCCCTTGTTAAGAGTGTATCATTTTCGAAGATAAGATTTTTTTTTTACTGAATTAATGAAGATAGAGATGCAGTAGAATATCAGCACAGAGTGGGAGCAAACGGAAATCCTCAAAAAAATCGTCAAAAATACGGATACGGATTCTGGGACAGAAAGTTCTAGGTGAATGTCTGTAGCTACCACAGATCTCCCGATCTCAATATCCAGAAAATTAAAAATAATGCGATATGTATTGTCATGACTAGTTTAAAGGGTACTTCATGCGTTAATCCTTAACTGTTTTGATCATTGCATCCAGATTAAAGAAAGGAAGAGAAGTACTAGAGACTAACATTGTCCAACTTTGCTCGCTTTTCAAATAGCGAGTAAATATTTAAGCTGCTAACTAAATAACAAATGTATAAAAATGTAAATTCTAAGCGATGAATGCCTAGAAAATTGATGAATTATAGCAAAATTTCTCAGCATGGATTGTAATAAAACTTTAGTGTAAAATGCTCATAAAACATGTAACCAGACTGCCATTCAGAACTAGATGAAAGAATTGCTTGAATTCACAACATTTTCAAGTGCTGAAAATGAAGTTCGATTTCGGAATCTCCCCACCCATCTAATCCTTCTCAAGCATAGTTGGTTGTGTTTCAGTGGTGAAAATGAAAATGAATGATCCCGGATGCACCCTTGCGCGCGTAGGGACGGGCTCACGTATCGTTGTGTTACGATCTGCAGGGAATCGGTCCGTTTCTGTGCTCGCACGCACATACACAAGCAAACACAACATACCACCACTACCATCAACGAAGAGGTCCTTCGTTGCTTGCTTGCTTGCTTGCTAGGGAAGAAAATAGGACCCGTAAACAATAAAAACAGGCAAGAATGTACACCTGGGCCCGCATAAACTGTGGCAGGACACCAGATGGCCAGCCATGAGGTTGATGTAGCTGTATGCGAGATGTACGATCCTTACCGTCTTTTAGAAAAAGGACCTTTCATGATGGTGGTAGTGTGTTTGCTGTACAGCGTACCAACTGTTCAACTTGGTGTCGTAGGAAAAATGGAGTGTTCTTAAAGCGTAGAAATGACTACTTACCGAACGCGCTACCGAAGAAACCACACAGCACAATGGCGAGCAGGATGGTGGCGCCCGTTATCCTTCGCGGGCTCCCCATCATTGCGTTGGTTCCAACTCTGATGGGGATGGTTTGGGGGTTGCTCTGGGCGTTCTCTCTTTTGTTGGTAAATTACTTTCTGCTATTCTTTTCGGAATGTGCTGAATGTTCGCCGTTTTGACGCGTTTCGAAACAGCGTACGGTTGACACGTGGAGGTTTGCTGCTGCCTTCCAACAGTTCAAGTAAGTTGCCGATGGAGTTAATATACCCCCTCGATGACTTTTTCCCTCCCTCTCTCGCTCGTATGCTAGCACAACTCTCAGGACATCAGGTTTGAGGGGGGATGGATCGGGGATGTGGAGAGAGAGGAACAACCCAGTGTACACTAAGCTAACTATTCGCGTTTTCTGAAATTCGCACACGGCAACACACCACCAAAAGTGACACCAACGGTGATGCCACCAGCTGGGAGGTGGATGGCGGGACCTCTCTGCCGGCCCACACTCCCTCTCCCCTCGCGGAGAGTCCTTTTTCCTCTGGCACAGGGAGGCTCTCACCCGGCCTGACCCGCTTTCTCTCTTTGTTATTTCTTCCGGTTTCGGTCGCTAGCAACAACTTAGTAGTTTAATCCTGTGATCGTTTCTGCGTCGGCTAAACATTGCGGCCGGGCCCAAACGCGTTGGGCGCACACCGTCCCGGGAACGCTCAGCTACACGCGCCCATAACGCGCATCGAGATATATCGCTTAGCACACACACACACACTTTGACCGAAATATTCTACCACAAATGCCCTAAACCCATGTAAAAACTGTGTGTATCTGTTTTCCTTCACTTTAGGCTATATTCTTTCCTGTTGATTAAAATTATTATTAAAATATGACATACATTAATACAAATTCACTGCCTGTTTCTTTTCTCTTTTTAGTATCGTTTTCCCTTCCCTTTTTCTTCCCTTTTTCTTGCCCATCCTTTCCTTTCCGGAAAGGAAGTGGAAGAAATCAACACCATCACCAGCGCCACCTAGTGGCAGGCGAAACTATCTCATCCTTTTCGTGGTGCAGCATTGTGTTTGTGGGCATGTTTTCCAATCCCATTTTTTGTTCCCTTTTTATTCCTTTCGAAACACAAATACACATTGCCACGCACGCCCAACATATACACGCTCGAGATCGATTTTCCACTCTTACACTTTCCCGACTTCACTCCCGGTGGCGTACCATTTATCGAGCGTTATCACAATCGCCTTAACCTCAATCACTCGATCGCTCTTCATTTCCCGGCACTCCACAGGGAAAACTCACTTCTCGCTAAACTAGCTAAACAACTGAACAATTTTATTCACCACGCAACGAATGCTCGAGGAGAGGTTTTTATTTATTAAAATTTATTTTTTTTCAAGCATTATTGTAAAACAACAATTTGCACATTATTTACTTTGCACGCACAGGCAAACGTTGGAAAATCACACACATTGGGACGATGTAATTTTACTACGAAAAATATCACACTTTGCTTATTTTATTCTCCCATCATTCGAACACTTTTCCGGCAGTACACACGGGAAGGGTTTTCCGTTTCGGCTACGGGTAACGTGGAAGGTTGACTGTCGTTTTAAGGATATCTGTTCCGGGGGTTGATTGAGGTTATCTACCGGTGCCGCTCAGTGTGCGTGCGTGTTTTTTATGTTACTTTTAACCACTTTCTTGCTATTTACCGTGGAAAACACTACCAAAAACAATTTATCAATATGGTGCTGATTGATCGATGGGCGAGTTTTTCTTTCTCTTGCCGGGTTTTGACACACGATCATCACTGTAACCGTCACCACCACCGACGGCTAGGCTTGCGGATCTAGCACGGTTCCTCGTTCACTGTTGTAGGTACTGGCTTCTTCTTTGTGTTGGCACTAGGCTACACACATTAACACAACATAAACACACACACACACACACACACACACAACAACAACGGGCTCTTACACACGCAGGTGACACATCCTTCGCGCTTGGGCGCATTATCCTGCCCACCAGATATGTGTACAATGTTCACAGCCGTTGATCACTTGGACGCACTTGAACAAGCATAAAACTGAACTATCGTTCAGACCCGAATGGGAAGGGGGAAGGATGTTGGAGGACGATGCTGTTACGTACAGTAAATAATGCGAAAAAGAAGCAAAATGCTCCCACAGCACCTTTCGGACCGTGCTGCTGTGTGGGGGCTTTCAACACAGACGACGTACACGCACGTCCACACGCCTCAACTGTTCAAATCAAACTGCTCGAAGTACTCGAAATTTGCTCGAGTATTGGTACGGCTGTGGCCAGTGGCCGTACCGCGTAATCCCACTGTTCTCGATAAACAGTCGCCACTGCGCACGCACACCGTTGCACTTATGCTGCGCGAACGGGTACGCACACGAACGAAAGCCAGCAAGTTTGTGCGAGCGTGAGAACGAGAGAGAGAGCTACCGCGCATCTCATATCCGAAAGCTGCTTACGCACATTCGGTTACGTGTGCGTGTATATGCATGCGCTAGCAGGCTCAAGATGGCGACGGTGATTTGACGGTGTGTAGGAGCGCAGGATACGCGTCCGTTGCGCCCGTTAAAAGGTGTTTCGAGCAAGGTACTGCTCTGAGACGGCCGTTGCAATATGCTCAGTTCAATGCGTAGAAATCCTCAAGTTTGTGTTTTGCCCTTAGCTAGTTAGCTTTATTTTCTACTGCTTCCTAGCAGGATACAAAACCGTACGCCGTTAGCATGACAAAGAAAGCAACGCGTTTCGTGCGAGCGAGAACTAAGCGAAGCAATAAATCATCCGCGATATATCGAACACACACACACACATTCACTGTTCCGGCTAATCAGAATGTATGAGCAAATTCGAGCACTTCCAAGTTTCACAATTTTCTGAAAACCTAACCGAAATCCAGCAAAAACACTCCGCACAAACACCACCTTACCGAGCGTACTAGTGTTACGTTGTCTCGCTCTCTTCATTATCTCAGTACGTTTTGCTTGAGGGTACTCTCTCTCTCTCTGCCTCTTTCTCGTTAGCCCACTGCATAAGCGAAGCAGTGCCTTTAGGGGTCGATGGCAGTAACCGGTTTGTTTTTTTGTTCTTTCTTACTACCTCTTTCGCTTCCTTCTGCGGAAATAATCAGCGTGTGTAAGCGCGTGTGTGAGTGTGTGGTGTGTGTTCTCTTTCTGTGCAGTACTGCCGTAGGCTGGATCGCTATCTCGCTTTCGCCCGTTCCCGGGCGCGTTCCCATTGTTTCGCGGCGGGTCTGCTGCGCGCCTGTCGAAAAAGGCTCTTTTTCGAGTGTCGAACTCGATCGAGATGAAAATCGCTTGCTCTCCACAGTGCTGCATCAACATGTCGATCGCGCTATTTGCTATCCCGTCTCTTTTCCTCCCTGCTCGAACGGTGCTTCCTTTTCGTGTTCCACTGCTGCTCGAATCGTTCATAGCACCACATCAAGTTCGCGTTGTTTCTTGCTTCGTTTCATTCGTTTTTGCCTTTTTTCTCCTTTCTTGTGGTCCGTTTCGGACGATTATGTGGTACGTACGTGCTGAGGTTATGCGTGATTCGTCGTGCTGTCCATGTGCAAGGCGGAGGGCTTACCATCGTCCACCTTAACAGTTGTTACCGATGAGATTGAAATGAAAACGGGAACGGAGAGCATAATTGTGCCCGGCATCAAACTTCTTGAAGTGCTGGAGTACCCCATTCCGAAAGGCCACCGCTGGTCAGGAAAAATCAGAATGACAGCCTCCAATAGTCGAGGAACCAGGCACAGTACGCATAACGGCAATCCATTTAATACACCTAAAGAAATCGTTGGCTAGAAAAGGACGGAGAAGGACGTTAGGGAAGCTGTCGAATAAAAAAACTGCGACTATGCAAGCTACAATAATTAATAAACATACACAAAAGCCCTTCTAAAACAGCCCGAAGTGTCCAGTTTTAAACGAGCGTCCAAAGTGTAAATGATGTACGCATTTTGCCTTAGTATGCGCGATTGCAAATTTACCCACAAAAGTGCGAATTCGCAAAGAAAAATGCTCTGACGTTAGTCTTTTTTTTGTATCTCATTTCTTTATTTGTAGGTATGACGGAACGGAAATAAACGTTTGGAATGTTTAGAATTTCTTCCCCATTTCTCCCCTCCGGCTTCAAACGCACGCAACAAAGCATAACAATGTGGGAACGTTTATGATGGCAGAAGAAAATTATCCTTCCCTGAGCAAAATAAGACAGCCGTCCAGCCAACAACACGAAACCGATTGGGTCAGCAAATATGCGCTTCTTGTTGAACAGAACTGAACACTGGATGCTTGCTGCTTGTTTACATTTGCACGCTGACGATTTTTTCTTCCCTTTTTTTTAGCAATGCCTTTGAGCTTCTTGATGCATTTGAAGCTATGACGTGGAATCAAAACCAGCCTACCAAACCGGGGAAGAGACCCGAGACCACCGGGCTCGGTAGAATGCGCTGCTATTTGCAATGTTTTGACTGTCCACAATCCAAACAAATCTCTTGGATTCGCTGAATCTTCGTTACGATCTGGCAGAAGCAACAAAGTGTGTATTCATTCTTGTCGACTCAACTGTTGCTCTGGCAAATTATTATTCAAAACAAAAGAAAAAAGAAGCTAGAATTTGGTTGGGTATCGTCAGCAAAAAGCAAAGGGGGCTTTAAATGTTTCAAAGGAAAAACAAAACGCATGTGGGCTGCCACATGTTAGAAGGACTAGCATAGAACCCTCCAAAAAATAGCAAACGAAAACGAGCGGAGTGCAACAGTAAACTACACACACTCTCATCCAATCGTGTATGTGTGCGCGCGCGCGTACACGCATAACTATGTGCAGTACGCGTGCCCTGCTGTCCTTAGAGGGCCCCGACTGAAACAGCATTAACCGTTCTAGCAGGCTTGCCTAGCCGTACGGACAAACTACCACTTCTCGAGCAGAGAACAGGTTTTCCAAGCGGGTCAAAATATCGTAGCTTTTATTTGCAGAGAAGGGGAAACCCATCGGCGGGACAACGTAAACTGATCCAACGGATGTCTTGAAATGAATCCGCACTGAACACTGTGCAACGGAATGAACTTATGAATCCGTTAAGAAAAGAGAAGACATAGACACAATGTTGGGCGCAACATGAGCACAGATGAATACATAAAAAGTAAGAGGAAACATAAACTGGGAAATGAACCATTGAAGCATGATGGAATCGAGCAGAATAGGGTTTGTTTAAAATGATCGTTGCGGTGTTGGAAAATCTTTGTGTTGGTTCATGCCACCAAAAGTTGCTTCATGGAAATCGTCCTTTCATTAGTTTATGAATTTAAAAAAATAAACTTTTGGCATTTTGTTAATTTGTTATCAGCATATGAATGAAATTGGATATAGCAACAGCATGTTGTATCCTAGTTACCACTAGCATTCGGAAAACAAACTTCCCTCACTGTTGGATCGATAATCATGACGAGCTGCTTCACAGTGTTACCGACGACCCGCAAGCGTACACAACGCACGGTCCAAGATGTCGACACCGAAACCGATTTTGAATGCGGAAAATCTCGCCCTTACTAATAAACGTATCGGCGAGCTAAAGAAAAAGGTAATGCTGGCCGAGGGCCAGAAGAAAGCATACACTGAAGAATGGAACGACAAGAAAAAAGCGCAAAACGATCGGATGGCCGAGCTTCGGAAGGAAGTGCGTGATCTCACCAACAAACTGTCCTATCTGCACAATCCAACCAGCGCCAAGGCCCAGAAGAACGTGCAGGAGATCAAACGACGGGTACCGTTGCCACCCGGGGCGAAATCAGTCGCGCACGCCCTACGTATCGTCGACCTGAAGGTAATCGATCTGAACAAGCAAACGGACGTCACCGAGGACCGGATGCGAAAGCGCGAGCGCCACTTCAAGCAGCTTGTCGAACAGTACCAGGCGTTGGTAGGTTATCGGGACGCCAAGTGTGACGGTTCCAACCCGCCCGAAACGATCGAAGAGGATGCGAATCGGAAGTTGATTACGCGGCTGGAAAACGAAATACACCGCACGACGGTACAGTGGATGGAGGCGGAACATATCCGGAAGAAGTACCGTGGCATCAAGTCGTCGCTGATGCGTGACGCGGAAAAGTTCGAAAGTTCGCTGCTGGAGTTGGAACAGGCCATCACGGAACAGCAGGCGGAAATAAACAAACTGGAGGAGGTGCACAAGGAGGCGGTCCAGATGCGGGACAGCACCAAAACGATCCTGCAACGTCAGGAGCAAACGACACACTACTCGAACAAGGCCCGGGAAAAGCAGGCGCAAGATTTCCGTCGTCAGGTCGAGGAACGGAAGCTTGAGCTTGAGCGGTTGGAGCGGAAGATTTTCTCATCCGGAAAAACACTCATCCACCAGGAAAGCATACTGTCCGGGTCGGGTGAGCACGGTCGAGGTGGGGAAGGTGGTGACGATGGTAGCAGTCTCCACGATAAGGACGGTGCGTCCGAGATGGAGCAGAAGTTTAAGAAGCTGATGCAAGCGACCGGCGTCAGTGCGGCTAGTGAGGTGGTAGATCGCTTCCTAGCACAACGGGAAGCATCCGCCCGGCTCACGTACTTACGCACAGTAACCGAGAACGAGAAGAAACAGCTGGAGGCCCAGCGCGAACTGATGAAGGCACAGCTAGATGCATTCAAGTTCGCCGACGTCAAGGATAGCGATGTGTAAGTTGGGACATTTGTTCTTGTATTGGTGCGTTATGTTTAACAAAAAATCTTGTCTCTCCTTTATCTCTGCAGCAACCAGGAAGAGCTGGAAAAGATTAAAAATTCTATTGAAGAACAGAAGCAGCGGCGCGAAGAGTGTGACAAGGCGATCGAGTACACGCGCAACGTTTTCGACACGATCAAGGATGCACTGATAGAGCTTCTGCTTAAGTTGCGAGAAATCGAGGAAAGTCTTGATACGGCCTCGCCGTACGGTCGCCGTACACCGCTCAAGCCAGCAGAATTGAAGGACATCTCGTCAGGCAAGTTGGCGGTCGAGGAGCTCGGAAATCTGCTGGAGGAACGCATCAAGCTCGGTCTCATCGCCAGTGGCCAGTTAGCGGCCGACGTCGATAGCGGACTGTCGGAGGACGAAGGTGAAGCGGGACAGACAATAGTACCGGCGATCCCGTCACCTGCCACCCCACCGACACCTACCGTACAGCAGCTATCACCGAGTCCAGCTGGACCGGCTTCTGCAGCTGGCAGCAGCGTGCTGTCCACATCCTCACCGGCTGAAGATCGGGAAAAACCACCGGCCTATCCGCCCGTCTACATGAATCTAATCGCTGGTCGAACTACCACGCAGATTTCATCCACCTCACCCGGGCAGGGGACCACTGTCGTACTGTCCGACGATGAGGGCGACGTACCGTCACGCAGCTACCTTAAACGGCAGGCCAACATGATTATAGAGGCAAAATCACGACGCAAAGGTTTCCGGATGCCAGTACCAAAAAGGCGCTAAAACAAATGTTATCACGATAGTAGTACCGCACGATACCGTTTAATGTAATAAAGCTTCATATATATCAATTTCAATTAATTCAAAGAATTCATTTATCTAAAGATTCTAGTCAAACTAGTTCATTTCTCAAGGATTCCGTGGGAAAGGTCCCTTGACACTAAAAAGACCTATCAGTCATTTTGAATAGTTTTAAATTTTTGAACTGCACTTAAACAATAGGCAAAGGAATTTGAACAATGCTAAGATGTTTAATTTATTTAATTTTTTAATTTATGTTTTTGTCGATTTGCCCGGACCAGTAAGATATATTTCGAATTCGACCCAATCGATTGAATTCATGGTTTTAATAAGTAACTCCTACTTTCCAATTGGATCATTGTAGTACATTACTAGGCGACGATCTCGAGGTAGTACAGGAGTTCTGCTACCTTGGCACGATCGTAACTTCGGACAACAACGTAAGCAGCGAAATCCGAAGGCGCATTGTTCAGGGGAATCGTGCCTACTACGAACTCCACAAACTCCTGAGATCCAGAAGACTCCAACAACGCACGAAATGCGCCATATATCGCACTCTGATACAGCCGGTAGTCCTCTACGGGCACGAGTCCTGGACTATGCTGGCAGAGGACGCCAATGCACTCGCCATTTTCGAACGGCGGGTGCTACGGACTATCTTTGGCGGTGTGTGCAAGCAGGGCGTGTGCAGAAGGAGAATGAACCACGAGCTAGCTGAGCTGTTTGACGATGCTAACGGGCGTCAAAGCCGGAAGGATACGCTGGTTTGGGCACGTGATGAGGATGCCGGACTCATGCCCTGCCAGGAAGGTGCTCGTCAGCGACCCGTTCGGCACGAGGCGCAGAGGAACACAGCGAGCTCGTTGGCTGGATCAGACCTGAGGGATATCGGATGTAGCCGAGGGTGGAGGAGTGCAGCCATGGACCGAGTTTCCTGGAAACTAATTGGACGCTAGGCCCTGTCTACAACACGTGCTCCGTAGGAGCAGGCCAGGAAAGAAGAAGAAGAAGAAGAGTACATTACTATACATTGATCATCATTGTAGTATAATGCATAGCTGCACGAAAAATAAATCTAATTGAACGGACATCAAAAGCTCGTATCAATACATATAAACATAAACATATAAACAATAGCATGGTGTAAGATAGTAACATACTTGAAAGCTCCAATCTTTACAAACTTCCTATAAAAATGTAAGAACAATCTTATCATTGGTTGGGAAGTTACAGTACTTTTAGGTATAGGTGATCATTTTAGTTAATATAAAATCTGAGAGGCAAATCGTCAAGCAAAACCAAGGTAACATTATTGAAGTCCCTTATTTTTTTTCTGGCAGCATTGTTTTTACAAACTATACACATTATAAATACTGTTTTAGAAAGGAAACAAAGCATAGAATACACCTTGAAAATGTAAATAAATCGATTGGGTAGAAGCCGAAATATTTGACCTGAAATATGACTGAAATATTGCTTAGAAGATAACGAAAAAGTTCTATATTTTAAAACGTCAATGTATTAACTTTTTTTTTCATTTTTTCTTCATCGCTTTTTTATCATATGGTCAATAGCTCGAACTCATATTTGTGAGAGTGTGTTCGCTTATTATAGGTGCATGTTAGTAGTGTTGTAGATACGTATGCGTAGTTTACTGTGATCCATAACAAAAATCTGGACGGTACAATGTAGTCTCTGCAGTCTAAATGTATCAAAGATTCAGACAATATCATGTATGCTTCAATGCAATAGTACGGATTCTGTGAATAGGAAACCTGATTGTTGAACATGCTGTCACAACTCTTCAAATATCATCGCGATCAAACTAACGTATTTCTAGTTCAACATTGCGTCTGGAGGTGTTAGCAGTGCGCAGTCTTCGGCATCCGGGTATGATTTTCGACAATCTCTAGAACTCCTTTGCTGGTAGCATTAACATCTTCCTACGTATATCTCGACTGTGTGCGAAATGGCAATAGCTAAAAATATATAGATTGAAGATCAATGCGACAAAGAGCAAGTATATGTATCTCGGCGAAATATCAAATGAAGGCGACGATCTCGATGTGATAGTTGAGTTCTGCTAGTTTGGTAAGATAACAGCCCAAGCTGCGAAATCTGCAGACACATTATCATAGTCTTCAATCTCTCAAGAATTAGTGTAGTGGAACAGAAAGCTACTAAAGGTCACGGAGTTAGTGCAACCATATACGGGTTTAATTGCTGTCTGTCGACTCGAGAGAGGTTGATGATTGGGACACCTGATGAAGATACCGGATTCATGTGCATTAAATGTTGGGTAAGATGAAAACATTAAGCAATTTTTTAAGAACAGAACACATCACCATTTCGGCAGCCCAGCCAACATATGCTTCTTCTGTCTTTAAAATGGTCAAGACAAGAACATAGCAGGTAAAAAAAATATATACACAACGTTTTATAGATTGCTGCTATAGTATTTCATCATTATATTTTTTCACATTACTAATCTTTTTCGCTCTTTTCCAAAACATCATGTAATTTTTTTTGTTTCGTCTTCTTTTTCTTTACATTTCACAGTATATTATAATTATTAGATTTGTCTATAGTACGAAGCTTCGATGTGAACGATCTAGTTCGTTACACATGACAGCGATTATTTACATTACTTTATTATATACAGGAGGCCAGGGAGGATTTTTGCACAAACATGTATATATGGATTGAGGAGGCTCATCGAAAGCCATCGATTGTTTATGTATATATATGTACACCATCCTTAACCCAGGGATGTTACACTTAATAACTAATTGACAGTCCATTTTCAAATTCCGTCTAAAATAAGCCATTTGATTCGTTTCTAGTTAAAAACTAAGACTCGTTGACTAATCCCTGTGTGAGTTTTAATAGGCTCTTGGGCACGATTCAACCTTTTGTGTGTAAGTAGTAGTTTTCCTCCAAAATTTGCTTTCCCTCATAAAACTTCTCTTTCTATCTGTCCCTTTCATTCTCTCCGTAACACTGTTTCACATCATCCCGTCTTGGGTTATTTGTCTATTTGTCCTAAAGTGCTTACTTGTCCTACAGTGCTTACTGACGTGGCGTGTGTGCAACTTTAATTTGGTTCGAGAGATAAAAAAAGCAAGGGAGCAATACTATCTTGAAGATAAAACCCTAAATAACAGTCGCATACATTGTAATCGTTCGCGAAAGTTAGTAGCGTAGTTGTGCATCTGATTTCTGCTTCTCAATTAACTTCCTTTCCTTAGTTATTTCATTTCGTTTTTTGGCTTGTTATGCAGGTTTCGGCCAGACTTCGTTCCGCTACCGGACAGTTTCCGTCATCTCACGATATCACATCTTATTGGCAGTGGGTTTGTGGGGGACTCTTGGGAATAAAGTATTGGAGCTGCTGCTTGCAGGGGTCTGTGTGCGCACTTACACAATACAAGCCTCCATTTTAGGATCAGTCATTTCTTCATACACCGTATCACGTGTGTTCGTTAAGCAGCACGTTTTCTATCGTATTAAACCAATTTAATTATTATTTAATGGCTTATTTCACAAAGTTTTGGTTAATGTTTTAACACAACATTGAATGTGTTTTTCACCTTACGAAGCAAAAAATAGTGGAACAAATTATTCTACCATTTCATGCGCTACAATCTCTAGCGTTCAGTACGATAAATATAGAGGTTAATTTTTTCTTTGCGTCACTCGTACATTGGGTAGTAAAATGTTATTTAAAAAAAAACGGAAGTTTAGGGCAGTGGAAATATAACAAGACTAACAAACATAAATTGATTACACCTAAATGCCTAGGTGAGCGTTGCGCTCGCATTTTGTAGTATGATGAAGTTCCTTTCCCGGATCGGATATCAGCCTTTGGCCACACCCGCTCCGGAAAACGCTGGAGGTTTTCGACCGATCGATAAATAATTGTACGCTACTTAATGTACGATCTGCAGTAGCTGACCTAAACCAAGCGATGAAGTGTTATTGTTTGTTCTTTGCAAACGCAAACAAAATACTTTACTTAAGCCTATCTCTCTTTAGGTTTTTGCTTATTTGCCTATCGCTTGTCCCACAGACTAGGTATGCGCTCCTTTGCGGCAGTGCATTCTGATTTTACTTTTGTTTAAACAGACGTATGCCC
>KZ061932.1:110962-149046 GCA_002091835.1 Anopheles maculatus | reverse complement strand
CTTCGCCCTCGCCTCTCCTCGCAATTTCATCGCGGCGAACGGCTGCGGGGGTTCAAACGCTCCACTGCGACGTGCTCTTGTTGCCTTTAATTCCTCCTCAGATCTATTTGGTTTGTTGTTTTTGGTGATTTTCCCTGTCCTTAGATTCTTTCTGCGCTCGTCTCCATTCAACCTCTGCCCTGCCGACAGACCCTCCCTGATCACTTTCCAGTCTGATATAAGTTTATTTTTAAGTAAATTATGTAGCGTCAAGCAGACAATTTTAATAATAATAAATACTAAATTTAAAAAAAAAATCAAAACCAACAATAGTCGGAAGTGTGTTCTTGAACCTTCCGCCCAGACGTGAAAGCTTCAATCTGAGAACATTGAGAATTTCCATCAACGCGATTTGAAATGATGAGGACAGTGAGGTGAAGTTCCGAGAAAATCAACCGAATGGAACCGAACCCGATAGGGTACATAAGAAAAAGGCATAACATAGGGAATCAAGTTAGGCCCTTTTTACCACCATACCATTCCAACAGGATAGAGACACGATTTAACAATGTACGAAGTTAAATCGTTGGGCTTATTGAATAAAAAAAATAATATCACAACAAAAGCCACGTTTATATAATGTACAGTTATAAATTACATTATACTACGTTACTTCTATATTATATAAGTTGTGGGGTGCCCAACAATTCTGGTGCTGTAAACAGTGTGTTGGAACATGTTAGATTTTTAAATATACGACATTCGATCTCAGTAACCAGTGAATCCAACCAACTATGCGGTATCAATTAGTCTAGTAAGCCAGAAATGGCAGGCATGACCTTAAGAGGTCGTTAGGCCAAGAAAGAAGAAGAAGAACCAGTGAATCCATGACTCGAATACAAATCTCTACAGCGTCTTCTTTGCTCTAGTAGCTTTCCAGTTCGTTTTCTGTATGCTTGCTCAAATTGTCATAGACGCTAATACCAGAATTATCAACAAGTAACAAGTTTATTCTTTGGTCTGAGCATCCCAATCTTCGCGCAACCATCCGAAGAAAGAATTGCTCATTAATACATACCGAGGCACCCGAGTGACCCAACTTTCGTCGTTTCGCGTTCGACATGTAACGCTGGTTCATCTCAAACGCGCGCCGTTTCATGGAACCGATCTTCCGGCAATGGTAGCGTGCCTTATAGTTTCCGGACGATGCCGATGACGATTCTTCCTCGTAGAACGGATGGTTCGGACCGTTGAAATTCGCCGGTAGCGGAATGAGTGCACCTAACCCATCGTACGGCATCGGTTTCGTCACCGGTGTGGGACGTATGCCGCAACGTTTACGGCGGCGTGCCCCAACTAGCCCATTGCTACCGTTAGTTTGTGGTAGTGGCGATGCTGAGGCCGAACAGTTTGAGGTTGATTGTAGCTGCATATTCGCAGTGGCTGATTGGGCACTGGCATCGATGACCGATTCAATCCGTGGATCCGCGATCGATTCGGGATGGTTGGCATAGCCGAGACCGAGCATCCGTTCTCGCGTTGCACCGTCCATAAAATAATTTTTCTCATGATACCTGGGGGTACGCAGGAAATGAAGGAATGTTTTAGGAAATTCTCCCTGATGCTGACGCTCCGAAAACATAAAGCAAGCTTACACCCGTGGCAGGAACCGAAAATGCTCCGTAACATCCAGCTTCTGTTGCAGTATGCTTTCGGTTACGATTTCTGCTGTAGCAATTGGAATGGTTATGCTTTCTGCCGCCGGAGGCACAGGTTGACGCAGAGTCCACAGCTGCGGGGACAGTGTAAATTCTTTCCCGTTGAGAAATCTATCCTTATTGTTCTTAAGGGTTTGCATCACCAGATCAGTCCTTTCTTGGGTAGAAAGTTTCATAAACTGAAATTTAGTAAAAAGAAAAAAAAAGCAGGAATCAAACGAAATAAACATACCAATCTAACACACATTTGCTCTCTTTCTATTCATTACCTGATCCGAAAGCTGCAATGTTCGCTGATTATCCTCGATGTACGGGATTATTGCCGTCCGCAGCCCGTAAAACCGTAGCCCATTCCGCATGATAAGATTGTACAGCACCAGGTGCACCAGATTGACCGCGCTGAGAACGAGCCGCCGCACAAATTCGTGGCCGTGGTTGCAGATCGAGCAAATGAACACATAAAACGTGTCTCCGTGGAAAATCGGAAACTGCAGGCTACGTATACACCGGCCATGAAACCACTGCTCACACCTGCGACACTGCATCATTTCCCTCGTCCAATCACCATCATTGCCGCAATAGCAATAGTTGCCCGTCTTATTTACCCGATGGTTTGCGTCCCATTGGAGAGCTTTTAGATCGTACGGCAGCTGTGTAATGCACACCAGCGACGAAAACTCTGGCGGAAAGCGGATCGTTCGTGTAGGTGAGCTCCTTTCTGCGTCGTGTTCGATGCTTTGCTGGACAGGCTGCTGCTGTGGCCGAGGGTCGGAGAATTCCACTGGATCTAAGGTCGACGAGCACTCCAACAGCCGCTGAGATCTACTGCACCGCGTGATACTAGTGTGCGCGAACCGCCGCTTGGTTGCATCTTCGAACCGCACCAGACAGCCATGGTTGGGTTCTAGATCGATAACGGTGCCAAGATAGAACAGTTCATTGTCGTTAGTTATCCGTACCAGTACATCCTCGTAAAGGCTTAAATGCTCTTGCAAGTAGTGTAAGCTGCACGCACCGGGAACATTCGTCGACGATTCCATCCCGCTTGCCGTGGTACCGTGGGACGCTGCCGTTATGTTATTAACGGAATCGGTTGGTTGAGATTGCACCGTTACTGTAGTGGGCCGTCTGTCGTCTAATGATTTACCGCGCTGGATGTCCTCATCATCGTCACACGCCTTCAGTAACTCGTCCAACTCGCCCAACTTGTTCCGCAAATCGCTCGCTAAAATCCTTTTCGCAGCCTGAAATCCATTCTGTCGATCGTATCGTTTAGTGTTTATGCTAATCTTAAGGTTATTGGTAGGAGTTACGATAGTGATGGAACCGCATCCTTCTTTTCCGTGCGTATCTCGTATGATGATACGGCTCGATTCCGGCCCACCGACCACATTCCCTTGGTTGTGTGGTGTATTTTGTGGAGTTTCCGCAACGCCGCAGTTCCCGTCGCTCGACCGTGCATCTCCGGGATCCGTTTGTATCAGTACTACCGCATCGCCATCGCCGTACCGCACTTCCACCGGTGAGCCAAGCATGTTACCCAAGGGGCTAGAAGACGACACACGGCAAGGAGAAGGAGCAACGACGTCCGTTACAGCAGTGTTGAAACCGTACCACCATGAATGCAAACGTTTGGCAGCTAAAGCAAAACCAACGACAAAGTACACTCTATTATTCTTTCCATCATAACGGTTCTTTAGGCTGCAGAAGCGGGTATGCACACTTTCGCTGCACGTACACACTTTCGCTGCGGCTGTACTACCAAAAGAAGGTACATTTCTATTGGGCGTGTACGGATGTGTTTGCATGCGCGCGCGTATGTCTCATTGTATGCGACCTTTGGATAGCAATGTTCCGCTTCATACAGGATGTTCTGATCCCTGGCCATATACGTACCCTGGCGATGCTAGCGGGCGACAAAAGAAAGCGAAAAGAAAACAAAACGGAAAGAACTTTCACTGACAATCAAACTTCGCCGAAGAAATACGCGCAACCAAACACGCAAACATTGGGCTTGGCAGCCTGAATGTTGCAAGAGCAGATGGAGCACACCGCACGCTCTAATTCTAATACACGAGTTTCAGCATGCGCACGGCACATCCATTTTGTACGGGAACGATTTGAAGAATGGTGCTGCTATTCATGCAAACGCTCGCTGGAAAAATTGGTTACATCAAGCAGCTATAGCTGTCACTCATGGTGTGACAGTGTTTGCAGCGTATGTCTGTTCTGAGTGGTTAGCGCAAGCGGCTTTCCCACGGTTCGTGGCGTTTGTGCGACAAACAGACACATTTTTCCATGGGCGGGAAAAATATTCATCAATGGTGTTGAATTCCAAACTACCGGTACGGTATTGCAGGAAGGAGACAACTATAGAATGTTATCATTTGCTTTTAAAGCTAAAATTTTCCTCTGTCGATTTGATTCGGGCCGAGTTTCTGGTACAGCTCAAGCCTAAACCTTGAATGTTTAAATACGGCATCTTATCTAGCATAATTGCATTTTTTTGTATCGAGGATTGTCATAAAAAACAACGGTTCATGTCGAAGCTCAATTTTGCTCGATTTGTGTGCACAGCACATGACAGATGTCAGCTGACTGCTCGAAATCGTTTGTCAATTTAAATTATTTACAGATATTTAAATTGACAGTTGTGTTCTAAACCATTTCGTACGTGCAGTTAATTACAAAATAGAGATTTTAACTGTTTATGAACCTATTTTTGACGCCGGATTACTTGATGAATATCAAATGTAAGAAAAAAATGGTTTATGAGTCCTGCACAACTCCTTTTTACGGCTGCACTTAGTTTTAGCTTGTACTAAAAACTTTGCGAACAAATCAATTTCCAACAGATGCGAAAAACGGAACATATTTGGGAGTATAATAGAAAATCATGAAAAGAAATGAAAATCTTTTTTGTAGCTTCTATCATCGTGGTATAACTAATTAAGATACAACTGTAACCGAAAGCACGAGCATGAAGCAGAAGACTAGTATTTTATTTGTCAAGCGACATGCCTCTCGCGGGACTTCTAGACCTCTCATTTCTGAAATCATATACTAGCAGGCAATCTGGTTTAGCTTATGAAGTTTGTAGATGCTGCCCAGTGTAACGTTGTCGTGGGTCAACGTTTCATGAAACTCCTGCGCACACACCTAGTAATCGGTGTACATTGTAACTGCAAAGCCTAAGGAAAAGTTCTCATTAACTAAAACCGAGAAGGATATATTGCATAATTTGAATCACAAAATTGATGTTAACGGAGACAGTGTAGAACCGCGAATGATCAGTTACTACCAGTTGCTGGACACATTGAGATTTTGCAGAGATGTGTGAGAAGCTTCGAGGCTTTTTAAAAGTTCCATGAGCTTAAACGTTTCTTATCTTCAAATTTCTGAACACACCATACATGCTTACATGCTTACTGCTGGCAGAAGCAGGCATTTTTCTTAATTTTTTGTTCAACTTTTTTGAAGTTTAGATGAGACTTTGAATGTAGCCGAGGTTAACTGTTCAAGTAAGCGATGTCGGAGCAATTTTTGATAGTTTTCATATACACTTGGGTATTTTGAAACATCAGTCTCTCTCACTTTGCCACGTTTGCCAGTCGTCTACACCTAGGTGATCCTACCTATTTGATTACGATTCGACCCTTTTTGAGTAAGTGTTGACAGATTGATGTATTGTGCTGTAGTATAATATATACCGAACGCCATCCGAGCATCATTTTAAAGTGTTTAAGGTTTGTTAAGCTCTGCTCAATATTGATTTATCTCAACAAATAGTTCACTCAGATACAAAGTCTTGTCTAGACGACATGTGAAAGGAACGTAAGATGAACGCAATAAAAAAAAGGTAAGCGAAACCGGCAATGTGATAATCTTGTGCAGACACTACCCAACTCAACAGTGAGAGTTGGGTGCTGGCACACGATCTGGGAACGGTTTTGATTTAATTAGCCTGCTCTGTCAGCGATTCTTCACCGTGCATCCATCATGTTGCTTTCAACTTCAGGGAGAGCGTGAACAGGAAGATGCCATTCGCAGCCTGTTGGCGATGTTCCGGCGAAGCGTGAAATAAAAGTCGCCCGGCCATCAGCGTACCCGTAATCGCTATATGTCAAAAAGTTCACATTATTTGTGTGCGTCACATGATTCGAGATTTGTGAGCATCCACAAACCAAAAATTCCGCAACCATTTGTTTCTTGTTTTGTTTCGCAAGAAAGAAAAAAAAAACAAAAACAAAAAAACATGTGAGTATAATAATCGAGAATGAAATAATAATTCTCTCATCCCTCCAGTACACTAGCCGCTTAGATTGACGTAAAGCAGGCATTTCCTTTGGTGGGTCCTTGGTACCCCATCGAGGGACATAAATCACTGTGCACGGTTGGTTGACGGTACTGGGACAAACGATACGGCATACCGGAGCAGTGTTTAGACAAATGCCGAGCTTTCTTGGGAGATCGCATCATCTTGTGATTTCAGAACTTCTACATCCACCCATATGCCATTGCCGAGTTGCCCCGGGTGGAGTAAGTTAGACAGCGAGCCTTTAATTATTCCATGGGCCCAGGAAGCGCTCGACGTTTAACCAGTAATTTTTTGTTGTTTCCAGTTTACCCTGTTCGTGGGATTGCTCCCAGACCGAGTACCGCAACGAAACATGCCACAGCACGATGTACACAAGCCCGCCCAAAAACCGAGCAACATTCCATTCCACACTACCAACCACTGATGAATATGGAACAATATATCCTGTATCGGTAGCCGACAAAGCGTGGTGTGAATTGATAACGAGCCGGCAGCAATAGCAGCAAATGGTCGTCGTCTCCACCATGCTTTTCATCCGTACGTCGACGCGTGCACTGTGTACGGTCGGGTGTTTTGACGGTTTTCGCTGTCATACCTTTTTTTTCATCCCAGTTTTTCCCAGCTTCCCATATGCTACTCCGCACAACTACACCGTGCGGATGTGCGTGTGTGTGTGTGTGTGTTACACCAAACGCACTTAAAAGTTCAGCGTCCGGAGTCACCCGAAAGTTGGAAAGTACCGGGGATGGATTGCATCTCACAAAAAGTTTCACATACACACACACTGAAACAAAAACAGTATTGGCTTGGGTTTTTCTTTCCAGAGCGATGATTGGAAAGTGATGATGGATAAATTTGCAGCAACTAATCAATATGGAACGCATAAACTGTTGTTTCGGAAATGGTAATCTTTGCCGTGTCATCGTGCCATTGTGTTGAAGAAGGTGCCGTCGCACGCTGATGTCTATATGATGAGATGCAGCACACTCTGTGGCAGAGTCACGTGGCGAATCGCGTGCAACTCCACCTGCTCCTTTTCCACCAACTTCTCACGAAATGTAAGAAAAATACGAGACTGTTGAGCGTCAGTGGTCGCTCGATCGAACGGTTGGTGTTAAAAGCCACCAAAAAAAAAAAACTTGAACCGCTCGCTGTTGCTACTTTTCTAATTTGCTGCTTCGGCATTGGATTTTCATTTTCTTCCTCCCCCTGCTACTCCATTCCCTTTCTCCTTGCCGTGCGTATATTCGCTCACACAGCGGTTGAGTGGCTTATCGGCAGGGTAAGAATCAAACATGCTTTATCTTTAGAGCCAACATCTTAGTGGCTTCCCAAGAGACTAACATTGACTTTCCCCCAGCACTCACCGAAAGCTTCATTCGATTCCAATGTGCAGGGGAGGAATCTCGCATTTTTTGTGTATGTGCATCTGTTTGTGTTGCTCATCCATTAGCTCCGCTTCGGTTAATTAGTAATCAAACGTGCCACAGACTCCACGGACGCTTCAAGACCCGCACACAGACAAAAGGATTGTTTTGTGCTTTGCTTCGTCGGGAAGACTCTGGTTTTTTGTGCGCTGTTGCTTTACATGAAACGGTTTCCAAATAATCGAAAAAACAAACGAAAGCAACCGATGACAGTGGACGTGTGCGAGCAATGTTTGACGGCAAACGCTCGCTGGAAAAATTGGTTACATCAAGCAGCTATAGCTGTCACTCATGGTGTGACAGTGTTTGCAGCGTATGTCTGTTCTGAGTGGTTAGCGCAAGCGGCTTTCCCACGGTTCGTGGCGTTTGTGCGACAAACAGACACATTTTTCCATGGGCGGGAAAAATATTCATCAATGGTGTTGAATTCCAAACTACCGGTACGGTATTGCAGGAAGGAGACAACTATAGAATGTTATCATTTGCTTTTAAAGCTAAAATTTTCCTCTGTCGATTTGATTCGGGCCGAGTTTCTGGTACAGCTCAAGCCTAAACCTTGAATGTT
The DNA here is from genome assembly GCA_002091835.1 of Anopheles maculatus. NCBI lineage: Eukaryota > Metazoa > Arthropoda > Insecta > Diptera > Culicidae > Anopheles > Anopheles maculatus. Next base: position 141,039 of record KZ061932.1, on the reverse strand, counting down.
TAAATACGGCATCTTATCTAGCATAATTGCATTTTTTTGTATCGAGGATTGTCATAAAAAACAACGGTTCATGTCGAAGCTCAATTTTGCTCGATTTGTGTGCACAGCACATGACAGATGTCAGCTGACTGCTCGAAATCGTTTGTCAATTTAAATTATTTACAGATATTTAAATTGACAGTTGTGTTCTAAACCATTTCCTACGTGCAGTTAATTACAAAATAGAGATTTTAACTGTTTATGAACTTATTTTTGACACCGGATTACTTGATGAATTTCAAATGTAAGAAAAAAAATGGTTTATGAGTCCTGCAATACTCCTTTTTACGGCTGCACTTAGTTTTAGCTTGTACTAAAAACTTTGCGAACAAATCAATTTCCAACAGATGCGAAAAACGGAACATATTTGGGAGTATAATAGAAAATCATGAAAAGAAATGAAAATCTTTTTTGTAGCTTCTATCATCGTGGTATAACTAATTAAGATACAACTGTAACCGAAAGCACGAGCATGAAGCAGAAGACTAGTATTTTATTTTTTATTTATTCTCCAGTATGACGGCTAGACGCCGTATTTTCAGAAGACCAGTAATGGGGATAAAATTTATGCTGTTTATTGAAAAAATAAGATGTACAGATTAAACCACTTATGTTTGTAGGGAGCATTCATTTAAACATACTGTTTAAAAATTAAGAACAACTTGGTTGGCGGTCGCGTGTCGTTTGCTACTATTTAATTGGTTCCATTCTACTGTGATGGGCTTAGCGCATGTACGACGACATTGGTGTTTGGATGGCCACGCTTAATGACGTGCGGAATTTTCTTCGGAACCATGCTGAAAGAAGATGTGCTCCATTTTGCGAATGTTCATAATATGCGGTTTCCTTTCAATGACTTACCTGATACAATCAATGATGGGACAGACCGATAGGCACAAATTGCAACCAGTACAGTCGTCATTGACATGAGGTAGATGAGTTACCGGATCGAACTCAATCGCCTGATACCCGGAGTCAGCACAGGTCATGTAACACTTGCCACAGTTGATACATAGATCCTGCGAAGTGATACATAATCTTTAACTTTGAGCGTACTGTTTCTACAAACGATCTCTAATACTACTCTACTTACATCGTCTATCAAAGCAACCACCTGCTTGGTGTTGTCCAACTTTTTGTAATCTCCGATACGTGGCAGAGCGGCACCGAGCACGTCTTGCACGCGGGGCACACTGTTCGAGGTCGGAGTGTCTGCAGTGACGGGCGCGTGTCCGTTCGTACCGTTAACGGTATCGTTCGAGCATGGATCCCAAAGCGGTCCATGCTGTAGGCGCAGTTGGGCGAGCTTTTCTTCGCGCTGTTTTTTGTACTCGCCAAAGTGTAGCAGAGGTTTCCCGTCATCGGTGCGTAGCGGTGCTACCGGCTTGCCCTTTTGCAGTTTGGCCGTTGGTGGAGATTGACCGTCCCATGGCAGCGCTTCTGGTGGAGGATTTGCCCGTAGATACAGCAACGTCTTTAATCCCAGAATGTAGTCTTCAATGACGGTAAAGTCCTGATTCTGCACGGAGGAGCATATCTGCAGGATCGGTGCACCACACTGGATGAACTGCATTGCCACTTCCGCCGAATCGATGCCACCGATACCGCAAATCGGGAAGCCAGGCAACTTGTTTGCGATGAGCGAAATAGCACGCATGGCCTGGGGACGTGTGGCGTTACCGGACACACCACCGTACGTAGTACGCTTATCGGCACCAACCGCTGGCCAAGGTGTACCATCGGCGCGCAATGACATCAATCCTTGCACGGTGTTAATGGCTGACACGCCGTCTGCGTTGCCACGCTTGGCTGCCTGAGCAATTGACACGATGTCGGTGATGTTCGGTGTGAGCTTCACGAAGAACGGTATGCGGACGGCACCTCGCACCCACAGGGAAATATTGTAAACCAGCTCCGGGTCCTGGCCACAGGCAAGTCCCATTCCCGACTCACCCATTCCGTGCGGACAGGATAGGTTCAGCTCGAGCATATCTGCACCGGCTGCTTCTGCTCGCGATGCCAGCTCTACCCAGTCCTGCTGATTATACGTGCACATGATGCTCGCAATCAGAACCTTGGTGGGGAAGTCACGCTTCAACTCCTGTATACCCGTCAACCAATAATGTGCACTCTTCTCAGAGATAAGCTCAATATTGAGGAATGCACCTTGCTGTGGGCCGTAATTCTGTCCAGCCGTCACACCACGAACGATGCGAGGACTCACGTTTGTGACCATGTCCTTATCAAGCGCGAATGTTTTCGTCACAGCGAAGCCCCAGTCTTGTTCGAATGCACGTCGTATCATGGCCGTGCTAGTGGTAGGCGGTGCTGATGCCAGTCCAAAGGGGTTTTCAAATTTAACACCACACACCTCCACCGAAAGATCAACCTGGTCGATCGCGGTGTAAAAAAGAGGTAGTTCCGGTTTTGTGTCGAATGGGATGCCTTGCAAGAAGCAGTGCATGTACCATGCTGCCGTCTTACCGTCGTTCACCGATTCTACCGTCGTTTCCGCAGCACCTGCCAGATCTCCTCCACAGAATACGGCCGGAAGAGATGTTTGCTGTGTTTTCGGGTCGACATCAGGAAGACCCCAGCGATTCATCTTTACCCCGTCTAGCGCTGCAACGGCTATAGAGACACATCATGAGATTGTAAATTATTAGGCGAAGCTAAAGAAGGATTTTCTAAATTCACACTTACTATCTACGTCGTACAGCCCTGAGCCGAAGGCCGATATAACGTAGCTAGCCTTGAGCCGAGTGATTTGATCCTGGTCTTCGACCCAATTTCCAGTTTCATCCTGCTCAGTGCGGTAAAACTCCATTGCTGCAATCCGACCCGCTCGCACAATGACCTCCTTCGGCGACATAAACGGGATAAACTCGCAGCGTTCTTCGCGTGCCAGCTCCACCTCCTCCGGTACGGCGCGAATGTTGTTGTTACCCTTGCGGAACACGACAAATACCTTGCGAGCTCCACACCGCAGCGCCGATGTCGCACAATCGAAAGCAGTATCGCCTGCACCGAGGACGATAACATTACCGCTCAGAGAGGGTAGCTTGGCTGACGCGGACTGCTTACAACCACACAGTCCCGGCTTGCTACCGTCCGCGACCTGCGGCAGGAAGCTCTTGGAAGTGAAGAATCCTTGCTCTTCGGTCAGTCCCTCGAAAACCTTGTCGACCTTGGGCTGCGGTAGTCCGATGCCCAGAAATACCGCATCCGTACCACTCTCCAGCAAACCTCGCACGGTCAAATCCTTGGCGGATAATGATCGATTCAGCACGAACTGTACGCCCAGGTCCTTTACCAGCTGCACCTCAAAGTTCACCACATCAACTGGCAGACGGTACTGCGGGATTTCGGCCGAGCTAAGACCACCGAGATACGAGCGTCGCTCATACACCGTCACATCCTTATAACCGAGACGCCCGAGAAAAGTTGCACAAGACAGCGAGGCCGGCCCACCACCCAGCAAAGCGATACGCTTGTTCGGGTGTTTCAGTGGAGCCACTCCGGGTGGTACAATTTGTCGTAAACCCATTCGTTTGAACACCTCCGTAGCAAACTGCTGCAAACCACCGATATTGATGGGGCCCTCCTCTACCGCGGCCAGATTACAACCGCCCACACACAGGTCACTGGTCGGACAAACCATACCGCACGTTAACCCGAGCGGATTGTCCGAAAAGATGGCCTTCGCTGCGCCGTAGTAGTTGCGGTTGGCAATGCTCGTAATGAAGCTCTTGATGTCGAGTTGCGTCGGGCAAGATTTCTGACAAGGTGCATCGGCACATTTGAGACAGCGAGCTGCTTCCTTCAGTGCGGCACGTTCCGACAGTGTCGTGTGCTTAATGTCGGAGAAGTCGTTCGTGAGTGGTGTGCAGGCGGTGCACGACCTATCCACATTGCGCTTCCAGTGTTTCTTCACCTTTTTCGTCACAGTCGTCGGAACCAGTGAGCAGTTTTGCTTGACCCGTGGGTTTAGAGCAAGCAGGCTCTGTGAGAAATGAAAAAATAAATAAATATAGCTCAATATTGGAAGGATTTCAACCGGACCATGCTCCAACACACAGAAGACAGAGGTCAGTTAAATTGATAGAGCACCAACAACGGTACTGGAGTTAAATGTTATGAATTAATATTTACATTGCAAAGAATCAAACATGCTTTATCTTTAGAGCCAACATCTTAGTGGCTTCCCAAGAGACTAACATTGACTTTCCCCCAGCACTCACCGAAAGCTTCATTCGATTCCAATGTGCAGGGGAGGAATCTCGCCTGATACACTGTGTAGAATGTGCAATTACAGAAGAGATTGTGTAATTAAGCTACATAATGAACTGTCGTCGGTGAGATGCGTTTGATATTTATTTACTGTTTTCATTTATTGGTAATAGATTTATTGGTAACACGCCCGAGAATGTAAAACAGCAGCTGGGATGATTATTTATATTTGATAAGCATTTGGCAAACCGTATCAGAATTCTCAGGGTGCTGACACCTCACACAACACACTAGAGCTAGAGATAAGGGGAACAATAATGCCATTTTTCTAATAATCTTTGCCCCTGGTGACGTTCATCGAACGTTTATAATATTGAGGCCACCACCAGCATCGTGGTGATTGTTCTTACCACTACACCAATTGATACGCCAATTTATGCACCAGCGATTACACAATATCTGTCCAGTTGAAGGTTGACGTAATTGCGCAGTTAAATTATGCGGTCAGTAGCGTGGTGTTGGTAACATGGAAGTTAGGGAGATGATGGTGGTACAGATGAGGTTAATGATGGTTACGCTGGTTGATGTTATTACTCGTGGTTGAGAGCATGGGTGAAGTCTGGGCACTTACCTCAATGTCCGGCAGGTCTTTGCTGGTCAAAACACTAGCACAACTCATGCTGAGATGTTTCCCTTCTCACGAATGCTATCTACAACTTTGTTGATTGAGGCTGGATGCGAGTTGCTTGAAGAGTTGAGCACCTCTGGATGGTCGTACCAGGAGCAGCATAATAGAACAAAAAATATTAGAGAAAGTTTAAGTTATTCTCCCATGCTTTCGCCTTTCCCACGATGGTTCTCTCTGTCTTTCTTTGGACATAATCGTTCAAAGCACACTTTCACTTTGATAGTGCGCACTTGTAACAATCCAGCTTTCAGCCCTAACTCTTCTTCTAACGCGTTCTTTCAGCTTCCAAAACCTGTCTATGCTTACCTAGTAAGTTAATTCCACTACGGACAGACACACGGCTACTCAGCACGAGCACTGAGTATAGACTGAAGTTGACCAGTGAACGGCGCAACGCGCTTTAGCCACCGTACACATAGCGAAGTGTTCTGTCTGTCTCGTCTACGACGCATGTTATCTACGCCGTTAGAAAACGAGATGGGCAAATACGGGGAAAACGGGCCCTCAAGAACCTGATTGGCCGTATGCGTAGTTTAGCCGCTTGGAACGCGGCATAATGAAGGTGACGTCGCGAAACGAGCGGAATGTTGTCGTTTAGTAAGCAGCTGATTGTGCTGGAGCGGGCTTGGCAACACGCGAACCTAAACATTAGGGTGGGGAGGGCCCGCGCGATATCGGACAACGTTTGCCTCCGTCGTTTGTGCGGCCCCCCCATTATCGTTTATTGTCTTCATGGAGCGATGGGCTCGCACTGTGTTGTTTAGCGTTTTGGTTTCGCTGCTCGTGCGAAGTGATAACCCGGTCTCCGTACGCTGCCAGCGAGCCATTGCAATCTTGGTTGTTGACAATTAACTGATTGATTGTTTGACGAGCGCATACATCGACCAATTATGCCGACTGTAACGAAGCATTGAGCCAGGGCTGTCCCAGCCATTTATGAATACAGAGTAAAGCAATGGGATCGGTTGTTTTATGGTACGTACTGGAAAAAAGTGCAGCATATGTTAATATTGTAGTTACATTGGAATATTTGTACATAAATAGCTTGCTTGATGCTATAACAAAAACTGACTAACAGCAAAGGAACTCTTACGCTGATTTGTGGCTCTAAACGACGAAGCATACTACATTCAGTAATGCTGCAGTCGTTTAAGATAGAGAAGGGGAAATTAAGCATATTAATCATAGGAATATTTTATTTGTTTCATTATATTAAGCTCGATGAATTATATTTTAATTCAACAGCGATTTTCTTCATTTGTTTAAAGCTGATAATGGTACTATAGAGTGTGATGAAGGATAATAAAGTGAAGGCAAATTTAAACCGAACGCTGCTACGTAAATGAGAAAGAAAGACAGCTCGCAAAGAATCGCAATCATTGAAATGGAAAGCAACGCATGGGAATAGTCGGTTAAAACCAAATATGCGTATAATAGAGAGAGCAAGAACGCCCGAAGTGTACCTTTAACGATGAGAGACGAGAAGAGAACACATGCAACGTAGTAGTGCCCCGAAGATAACAAAAGAAGCGTGCGTGTAACGCACACGCATACACATACACCAAGTAGTCAAGCGACATGCCTCTCGCGGGACTTCTAGACCTCTCATTTCTGAAATCATATACTAGCAGGCAATCTGGTTTAGCTTATGAAGTTTACAGATGCTGCCCAGTGTAACGTTGTCGTGGGTTAACGTTTCACGAAACTCCTGCGCACACACCTAGTAATCGGTGTACATTGTAACTGCAAAGCCTAAGGAAAAGTTCTCATTAGCTAAAACCGAGAAGGATATATTACATAATTTGAATCACAAAATTGATGTTAACGGAGACAGTGTAGAACCGCGAATGATCAGTTACTACCAGTTGCTGGACACATTGAGATTTTGTAGAGATGTGTGAGAAGCTTCGAGGCTTTTTAAAAGTTCCATGAGCTTAAACGTTTCTTATCTTCAAATTTCTGAACACACCATACATGCTTACATGCTTACTGCTGGCAGAAGCAGGCATTTTTCTTAATTTTTTGTTCAACTTTTTTGAAGTTTAGATGAGACTTTGAATGTAGCCGAGGTTAACTGTTCAAGTAAGCGATGTCGGAGCAATTTTTGATAGTTTTCATATACACTTGGGTATTTTGAAACATCAGTCTCTCTCACTTTGCCACGTTTGCCAGTCGTCTACACCTAGGTGTTCCTACCTATTTGATTACGATTCGACCCTTTTTGAGTAAGTGTTGACAGATTGATGTATTGTGCTGTAGTATAATATATACCGAACGCCATCCGAGCATCATTTTAAAGTGTTTAAGGTTTGTTAAGGTCTGCTCAATATTGATTTATCTCAACAAGTAGTTCACTCAGATACAAAGTCTTGTCTAGACGACATGTGAAAGGAACGTAAGATGAACGCAATAAAAAAAAGGTAAGCGAAACCGGCAATGTGATAATCTTGTGCAGACACTACCCAACTCAACAGTGAGAGTTGGGTGCTTGCACACGATCTGGGAACGGTTTTGATTTAATTAGCCTGCTCTGTCAGCGATTCTTCACCGTGCATCCATCATGTTGCTTTCAACTTCAGGGAGAGCGTGAACAGGAAGATGCCATTCGCAGCCTGTTGGCGATGTTCCGGCGAAGCGTGAAATAAAAGTCGCCCGGCCATCAGCGTACCCGTAATCGCTATATGTCAAAAAGTTCACATTATTTGTGTGCGTCACATGATTCGAGATTTGTGAGCATCCACAAACCAAAAATTCCGCAACCATTTGTTTCTTGTTTTGTTTCGCAAGAAAGAAAAAAAAAACAAAAACAAAAAAACATGTGAGTATAATAATCGAGAATGAAATAATAATTCTCTCATCCCTCCAGTACACTAGCCGCTTAGATTGACGTAAAGCAGGCATTTCCTTTGGTGGGTCCTTGGTACCCCATCGAGGGACATAAATCACTGTGCACGGTTGGTTGACGGTACTGGGACAAACGATACGGCATACCGGAGCAGTGTTTAGACAAATGCCGAGCTTTCTTGGGAGATCGCATCATCTTGTGATTTCAGAACTTCTACATCCACCCATATGCCATTGCCGAGTTGCCCCGGGTGGAGTAAGTTAGACAGCGAGCCTTTAATTATTCCATGGGCCCAGGAAGCGCTCGACGTTTAACCAGTAATTTTTTGTTGTTTCCAGTTTACCCTGTTCGTGGGATTGCTCCCAGACCGAGTACCGCAACGAAACATGCCACAGCACGATGTACACAAGCCCGCCCAAAAACCGAGCAACATTCCATTCCACACTACCAACCACTGATGAATATGGAACAATATATCCTGTATCGGTAGCCGACAAAGCGTGGTGTGAATTGATAACGAGCCGGCAGCAATAGCAGCAAATGGTCGTCGTCTCCACCATGCTTTTCATCCGTACGTCGACGCGTACACTGTGTACGGTCGGGTGTTTTGACGGTTTTCGCTGTCATACCTTTTTTCCATCCCAGTTTTTCCCAGCTTCCCATATGCTACTCCGCACAACTACACCGTGCGGATGTGCGTGTGTGTGTGTGTGTGTTACACCAAACGCACTTAAAAGTTCAGCGTCCGGAGTCACCCGAAAGTTGGAAAGTACCGGGGATGGATTGCATCTCACAAAAAGTTTCACATACACACACACTGAAACAAAAACAGTATTGGCTTGGGTTTTTCTTTCCAGAGCGATGATTGGAAAGTGATGATGGATAAATTTGCAGCAACTAATCAATATGGAACGCATAAACTGTTGTTTCGGAAATGGTAATCTTTGCCGTGTCATCGTGCCATTGTGTTGAAGAAGGTGCCGTCGCACGCTGATGTCTATATGATGAGATGCAGCACACTCTGTGGCAGAGTCACGTGGCGAATCGCGTGCAACTCCACCTGCTCCTTTTCCACCAACTTCTCACGAAATGTAAGAAAAATACGAGACTGTTGAGCGTCAGTGGTCGCTCGATCGAACGGTTGGTGTTAAAAGCCACCAAAAAAAAAAAACTTGAACCGAATTTGCTGCTTCGGCATTGGATTTTCATTTTCTTCCTCCCCCTGCTACTCCATTCCCTTTCTCCTTGCCGTGCGTATATTCGCTCACACAGCGGTTGAGTGGCTTATCGGCAGGGTAAGAATCAAACATGCTTTATCTTTAGAGCCAACATCTTAGTGGCTTCCCAAGAGACTAACATTGACGTTCCCCCAGCACTCACCGAAAGCTTCATTCGATTCCAAAGTGCAGAGGAGGAATCTCACATTTTTTGTGTATGTGCATCTGTTTGTGTTGCTCATCCATTAGCTCCGCTTCGGTTAATTAGTAATCAAACGTGCCACAGACTCCACGGACGCTTCAAGACCCGCACACAGACAAAAGGATTGTTTTGTGCTTTGCTTCGTCGGGAAGACTCTGGTTTTTTGTGCGCTGTTGCTTTACATGAAACGGTTTCCAAATAATCGAAAAAACAAACGAAAGCAACCGATGACAGTGGACGTGTGCGAGCAATGTTTGACGCTTTGATATAGCCTTACCAGAAACTGTGAGTGGATGAGATGGGTTTCGGGCTTACTGCAACGGGGCGAACTAGGATAGAGTACTTGCAAAGATTGGAAACAATTTCGAGGCAATTCCCCACGGTTCCGCTACTACAAAGCTTTATAGCCTCGATATTACTATTGGGAGTGTACGGAGAGTTGCCGCAATCTACCAAATCCTTTGGAAAGTGTATGTTCGGTGTTTGGTTGCTACATTGGCGAAAGCTCCAATCGAAAATGCGGAAAAGCAGACGATCTGCAGAAGGAGTGCGATATCTCCTGGAACGGCTTTAGCTGATGCTAGGCTGGGATGAGAGACGAGAAGAGAACACATGCAACGTAGTAGTGCCCCGAAGATAACAAAAGAAGCGTGTGTGTAACGCACACGCATACACATACACCAAGTAGTCATAGCTCCAAGCGACATGCCTCTCACGGGACTTCTAGACCTCTCATTTCTGAAATCATATACTAGCAGGCAATCTGGTTTAGCTTATGAAGTTTGTAGATGCTGCCCAGTGTAACGTTGTCGTGGGTCAACGTTTCATGAAACTCCTGCGCACACACCTAGTAATCGGTGTACATTGTAACTGCAAAGCCTAAGGAAAAGTTCTCATTAACTAAAACCGAGAAGGATATATTGCATAATTTGAATCACAAAATTGATGTTAACGGAGACAGTGTAGAACCGCGAATGATCAGTTACTACCAGTTGCTGGACACATTGAGATTTTGCAGAGATGTGTGAGAAGCTTCGAGGCTTTTTAAAAGTTCCATGAGCTTAAACGTTTCTTATCTTCAAATTTCTGAACACACCATACATGCTTACATGCTTACTGCTGGCAGAAGCAGGCATTTTTCTTAATTTTTTGTTCAACTTTTTTGAAGTCTAGATGAGACTTTGAATGTAGCCGAGGTTAACTGTTCAAGTAAGCGATGTCGGAGCAATTTTTTGATAGTTTTCATATACACTTGGGTATTTTGAAACATCAGTCTCTCTCACTTTGCCACGTTTGCCAGTCGTCTACACCTAGGTGATCCTACCTATTTGATTACGATTCGACCCTTTTTGAGTAAGTGTTGACAGATTGATGTATTGTGCTGTAGTATAATATATACCGAACGCCATCCGAGCATCATTTTAAAGTGTTTAAGGTTTGTTAAGCTCTGCTCAATATTGATTTATCTCAACAAATAGTTCACTCAGATACAAAGTCTTGTCTAGACGACATGTGAAAGGAACGTAAGATGAACGCAATAAAAAAAAGGTAAGCGAAACCGGCAATGTGATAATCTTGTGCAGACACTACCCAACTCAACAGTGAGAGTTGGGTGCTGGCACACGATCTGGGAACGGTTTTGATTTAATTAGCCTGCTCTGTCAGCGATTCTTCACCGTGCATCCATCATGTTGCTTTCAACTTCAGGGAGAGCGTGAACAGGAAGATGCCATTCGCAGCCTGTTGGCGATGTTCCGGCGAAGCGTGAAATAAAAGTCGCCCGGCCATCAGCATCGCGTACCCGTAATCGCTATATGTCAAAAAGTTCACATTATTTGTGTGCGTCACATGATTCGAGATTTGTGAGCATCCACAAACCAAAAATTCCGCAACCATTTGTTTCTTGTTTTGTTTCGCAAGAAAGAAAAAAAAAACAAAAACAAAAAAACATGTGAGTATAATAATCGAGAATGAAATAATAATTCTCTCATCCCTCCAGTACACTAGCCGCTTAGATTGACGTAAAGCAGGCATTTCCTTTGGTGGGTCCTTGGTACCCCATCGAGGGACATAAATCACTGTGCACGGTTGGTTGACGGTACTGGGACAAACGATACGGCATACCGGAGCAGTGTTTAGACAAATGCCGAGCTTTCTTGGGAGATCGCATCATCTTGTGATTTCAGAACTTCTACATCCACCCATATGCCATTGCCGAGTTGCCCCGGGTGGAGTAAGTTAGACAGCGAGCCTTTAATTATTCCATGGGCCCAGGAAGCGCTCGACGTTTAACCAGTAATTTTTTGTTGTTTCCAGTTTACCCTGTTCGTGGGATTGCTCCCAGACCGAGTACCGCAACGAAACATGCCACAGCACGATGTACACAAGCCCGCCCAAAAACCGAGCAACATTCCATTCCACACTACCAACCACTGATGAATATGGAACAATATATCCTGTATCGGTAGCCGACAAAGCGTGGTGTGAATTGATAACGAGCCGGCAGCAATAGCAGCAAATGGTCGTCGTCTCCACCATGCTTTTCATCCGTACGTCGACGCGTACACTGTGTACGGTCGGGTGTTTTGACGGTTTTCGCTGTCATACCTTTTTTCCATCCCAGTTTTTCCCAGCTTCCCATATGCTACTCCGCACAACTACACCGTGCGGATGTGCGTGTGTGTGTGTGTGTGTTACACCAAACGCACTTAAAAGTTCAGCGTCCGGAGTCACCCGAAAGTTGGAAAGTACCGGGGATGGATTGCATCTCACAAAAAGTTTCACATACACACACACTGAAACAAAAACAGTATTGGCTTGGGTTTTTCTTTCCAGAGCGATGATTGGAAAGTGATGATGGATAAATTTGCAGCAACTAATCAATATGGAACGCATAAACTGTTGTTTCGGAAATGGTAATCTTTGCCGTGTCATCGTGCCATTGTGTTGAAGAAGGTGCCGTCGCACGCTGATGTCTATATGATGAGATGCAGCACACTCTGTAATTTGCTGCTTCGGCATTGGATTTTCATTTTCTTCCTCCCCCTGCTACTCCATTCCCTTTCTCCTTGCCGTGCGTATATTCGCTCACACAGCGGTTGAGTGGCTTATCGGCAGGGTAAGAATCAAACATGCTTTATCTTTAGAGCCAACATCTTAGTGGCTTCCCAAGAGACTAACATTGACGTTCCCCCAGCACTCACCGAAAGCTTCATTCGATTCCAAAGTGCAGAGGAGGAATCTCACATTTTTTGTGTATGTGCATCTGTTTGTGTTGCTCATCCATTAGCTCCGCTTCGGTTAATTAGTAATCAAACGTGCCACAGACTCCACGGACGCTTCAAGACCCGCACACAGACAAAAGGATTGTTTTGTGCTTTGCTTCGTCGGGAAGACTCTGGTTTTTTGTGCGCTGTTGCTTTACATGAAACGGTTTCCAAATAATCGAAAAAACAAACGAAAGCAACCGATGACAGTGGACGTGTGCGAGCAATGTTTGACGCTTTGATATAGCCTTACCAGAAACTGTGAGTGGATGAGATGGGTTTCAGGCTTACTGCAACGGGGCGAACTAGGATAGAGTACTTGCAAAGATTGGAAACAATTTCGAGGCAATTCCCCACGGTTCCGCTACTACAAAGCTTTATAGCCTCGATATTACTATTGGGAGTGTACGGAGAGTTGCCGCAATCTACCAAATCCTTTGGAAAGTGTATGTTCGGTGTTTGGTTGCTACATTGGCGAAAGCTCCAATCGAAAATGCGGAAAAGCAGACGATCTGCAGAAGGAGTGCGATATCTCCTGGAACGGCTTTAGCTGATGCTAGGCTGGGTAGCACTCTTGTTCTTTATTTTTTGTTCGGTTTTTTGTTTTCAATATGTGTGTACGTGTATCGCACGAACTAATGTCAAAGATGATTAGGAAACTTTTCCATTAACATCCTGGCACGGGAAAACCTACCTGCATGTCAGCTGCAAGTCGCTAGTGATTTATATCCGTACGACCACATCTGGAACTTTGTGCGGGAGCAAACCGGTTCTGGGAAGCGTACAGCACACCAGCTGGGCGAGCGCACTAAAACAGAACCGAAAAAAAAACACCAGCAAAACAAAACAGCAAAGGTTTATCACCCCTGCCCAAAGCACGCTACTGGTGGTCTCACCTGTAATCTGGCTATTTAAATTCTGATCATTTTTCATAACCTGCTGCTATGGCCGGTGGTGGTGTCGGTGTTACATGCTTACTGCTGGCAGAAGCAGGCATTTTTCTTAATTTTTTGTTCAACTTTTTTGAAGTCTAGATGAGACTTTGAATGTAGCCGAGGTTAACTGTTCAAGTAAGCGATGTCGGAGCAATTTTTTGATAGTTTTCATATACACTTGGGTATTTTGAAACATCAGTCTCTCTCACTTTGCCACGTTTGCCAGTCGTCTACACCTAGGTGAGATGGGAATTAATGCTTGCCCTCCCTTCCATCGAGCACGGATGTGCTTGTGTACCTGTGCTTGATTGTGTGTGAATGTGTGTGTGTGTTCTGTAAACGCGTTTCAAAACAGTGACCTTGCTCCGTAACCGAGTTCCGTGTTCTGGCAGCCGAAATTCCGTTCCGTCTGAAACAAAACCAAAACTGGTTTGACGAGGTCCGTTTGGTTTATCGAACAGCGCAACAGCATCCCTGTCCCGCTAGAACCTACACCAGCTGAGTAAACGGGTGCCAGGGATGCAGTACCCAAAGCATCGAAGCAACTGGTTCTTTACGAGTACGTCCCAAACCCTGTTTGAATGAAAATGGTTAGCTAGAAAATAATGGTATGGTAATAACTGTTTCCCTGGCGAGTGCTTTCTTTTGGGAGGATTTTTTTTCTCCTATAATCATATTTCTTACTTTTACATCACGGCAAGTAGAAGTTACAAAAATACTGTTCATTTCTATACCATTGAAGGTGTATTTCTGCTTCAGTTGATGGTAGTTTACTTTGTGCAATATTTGCATTTGCGTTTTTAATGCGTACTGGTGCAGTGATGCATATTTACGGGAACACATAAATGGTAAACTGGAAAAGGGTCACGCTCGAATGTTCCGGTATTAATATGTTCAAAGGAGTTGATAAAGTAAAAGAGACATGGCTATAGGTGATAAAAAGACAGAGAGATGATGTGAACGAAATCAGGAGTATTAAGTGGGTAAATTGTGAGAGTGAGATGGTATAGTAAATAGTATAGTCATTCTTTTGAGTTGAGTAAAATAATTCAAGTCTCAGCCTTACGCACCGAAAGACTAGTGAAATTAAGATATCAAAAATTCGATACTATCGTTTCTATTTACAAAAAATAAACGGTAAGTTGCCTTTACGTTTTTTGTCCAACAGTTCTCCAACAGCAAACCTGTACTATACGCAATTAGAAATAAGTATTAGAAAATATATTAGTGTTAAGGAAGATTAGAGATGCGTATGGATGGAGTAGTCACGTCCAGTCAGTTTGAAATAAAGAGTCAACGAGTCATGACCATATCTAGACCCTGAACAAAATTTTGTTGGTTTCAATATTGAGTATGTCGTAGTGGCATTGCCTAAATGCTTAAGATGAGGTAGGGAATACAGACTCTATCGTAGGCTCGTAGACTCTACCTTATATTAGTGGACAATTTACAAGTAGAACTGAACAATTTTTGTTACATTTCAAAATAATGGTTTCAGCAATGATGAGCCCGACATATTGCTGTCCAGTTCACAAATAGTACAAACATCACTAGTTAATTTCTTTACTAATGACTAACTAGACTTATTCATACCACGCAGTCGGGGGCTTACGTACCGAGGAATGATCTGGAACGGATAAGATATATGGACCATTCATGTGAAAAACCGTCCATTTCAAATATATTTAACTGATTAAAACAAGAGATAAACCCTTCGTTCGCATTCGTTGAGATCGTTTTACTGGATGATATCATTCCCAAAAACAAAGTTCACTGCATCAGAAAACGAATGGGTCGGGTAACGGATGTACACGCTACAAATACAGCACTACTTAGTAAAATAGTTTTAATCTCTCTTGTCTAGACGCACTGGAAAGGTAAGCTGCCGTAGGGACAGATTTCATTAGATGATGGCAGTGCATATCGGTTAGAAAATCGTGCGAAAGCGAATGAAACAAATTTTGAAGAGTGCTCAGTGATGTCGGTAATAAAGAATCTTGGTTTAGCACAGCAGCTATGGAAAATAATTACTCCGGCACCAACAACATCGAACTGCTCGTCTGTGACGCGAATTCGTTAAACCAGGGATCGGCACACATTTTCGAAAACGGGCTAAAAAGTAAAAAACGATTTAAATTGCGAACCGGCTACCCCAACCCAAGTTAGTTTTGATTTATCGCTTCAAAAGTTGTGGAATTAAACTAACTATTACGACTAGCCAAAGCACGAGTGTAAGTAGAACTACACTCTAAGTAGAACTACCATAGACTCAAATATTTCTACAGAATTATCTCACGGATCGAAAACTTCTCGGCAGTATTTTCACGAATGTGTGGTACTTCGTTCTAGCCTGACGCTGTCATGTAACCTTAAATGAAGTTTTGTTCAATAACAAAAAGAATTTGAGGTGTGAACGCATCGGCTTTCAGGCTTATACTCATTTTTATTACAAATAATATTCTTATACTAACCTAGCAATCCTAATCCTATTACCAATACTAATGATGACATTGTTAAGCCGCGTTATAGCGTCAACAAGCTTTAATAGAATTGATGTTGGAGGCTTAATGGCGATGCCTTAGGCCATTTATGATTCCTACCGATATTTTCTCCCCGGGCCGAGAATTGACGCGTGAGCCTAGTTTTGCCAACCCCTGCTTCAGACAGTGTTCCATTTGAACGCTAGAGCTAACGACCTGCTTATTTGAGGTTTAATAAACCTCTCGGATACAGTTCACTCTAGTACATACAAATTGAAATTCGAATACGAAAGGAATATGAATACGGAGTCTGCTAAAGTTCTACTTCAACAATAGAAAGGATAATCTTATTCTTCTTAGCACTACAGTGTTGGGAGAATTTGATTTGACATTTCTGGGTAAATAGTAGCTAGGTAGAATTTGATGCCTATTTTATCTTACTACAAATCGGTAACGTTACCACTGAACCACCTCGTATATCCGACAAAAGTAATTGAAAAATCCCCCGATGAGTCCACATGTCCGGTATGAATATTCTGAGTGACATTATAATGAAGGAGTTGAAAAACAGTCAGTCGCGTTTATTTTGAAAAAATGACCAGCTGTGTATCGTGGTTATAATCAACGACCGACGCTCTAATTGAAACACGATCAGCTCAACGTTGTAGCGTAAGAGCACGCAACCGTATTTCTCCGGGAGGATGGGTTTGACAATGCACTACCAAACTGTTCAAGGAGTAGTGTCCAGGAGCGTATCTGTTGGTACAGCGCTGGGTTTGATTTTAGGGCCAACATTGCGGTACGTGTTGTATGATGATGTATTCTGTCTATCGTTCGGCGGATTGTCGGCGGACATTATCAGATTTACAGATGTCGTGATTCTGGACCAAAAGTGAGGGCGTTTATACAAATGTTCGAGCGATGGATGACAGGTGTTCTGTTGATGCTGGCCCATCAAAAGATCAGCAGCATGATTATGAACAGGCTGGCACAAGATAATGATGACAGAGAACCTCAGTATTTCGGAAGAGAACTGATATAATAACGAATGCATGGGAGAAGCTGGTTAAGGTCGTAGGTGAAAATCTGCATTAAGTGTGTTAGTAAGAATTAAAAATGCAATGTTTCCTTTATTTTTCGTGAGGCGATAAATTCTACGTTTCCTACAAAACTGATATTCTAGTTTTAAATTAAAGTAAGACCCAAGCATTGTGGTGAGTTTAAAACACAGGATACAAAAACAAATATCGAGTCCTAAGAGTTCGATTCGGTATAAACTTCCCAATTGCTTTGCTCACTTTCAATCGAATTATGAGCGTGTGGAGCTAAAAAAGCCAATACACCATACGCCGATATTTGCGGCTATAGTTCTCGAAATAGATCTAAAATTATTTGTCTCTGCCCCAGGCCGATAGCTTGGCAAGAGCGTAACGGCCATCTGTGCGTGCAAGAGAAAGGGTAAGACGTTAGCTCCCTTGCAACTTAATTAAACTTTTCATAGAACGATCATGGGATGTACAAAAGAAAAACTAACCATGTCGAGTTAATCAAAGTAACTTACTTTATGTATCTCATCACTCTTTTCCAATTTGCCGGAAGTTGTACTGAATTCCCTGGGAGGAAAAAGTTTACCGCTTTGGCGTCTGTAAGGATGTAGGTTCTCTTTGTGTTCTCCCTTTTAGTAAGCAAAATTGTGCCATGAATAGGCACGGTACGGCGGAGCAAATTTCTGACGGCGAAGATTTGCATGCAGTTTAGTTTCAAATTAACAAGCGGAAGCAGTTACAAACAACTGTGTACTCAGTGGCGCGGCAATTCAACAAGTCTTTGTGAACATTGACGGACACGGCGACCACCAGCAACTGCAGGCGATAGTCAACAGCAAAAAGGAAGACGCATAAAGCGGCAGAGAACGAAGGACGGATCTGCTTGTCAGTTTGTTAGAATACAATAAGGGTCCTTGTGGATACTGTTTCTTGTTTTTTTCCTTTTTTCCAGAATGTTTATCAAATGCTGTCGCCAAGTGACAGCACGTAATCGAGTTTTCATTTAAAAAGCAACAACGGCAACTGATGTTTACTGCATTCGGTAACATGTTTTTGTTTTTAAAGTAGCAATTGCTTATTAATTCGCTGTATCTACATCATTACAGCATCATTACCTACTTAGCAACACACAGTGGACGGCCCAAACAGAGGCGACCAAACGTTCGCTTGCTTGTTTGCTTTAATTGATCTTCAATTAAAATAATCAATTTTCATGGTAAACGGCACCCCATCAACCTTCCGTTTTAACGACTTCCGCCAACTCAGCACCACCAAATAGGGCGATAAAACATCAGCAACTGCATGTAGTGTGCCTCCCTTGATGTTCTGAATGTGCCGATGGTGTATACCCGATCAGAAGCGACTGAAAAGGGCTTTATAGAACGGAACGCACTGTGTTTGTTGGTGTTTTTCATTGCGTTGTTGTTCTTTTTCCTTTGTTTGCTATTAATCCCTGTCCCAAATCAGTGCAGGATTGTGTAAAAGCGGTATGGGAAAATTTCCTTTAATGGTAGCGGAAACCAAAGTCACGCAGGAAATGATGTCGTGTTTTACGATTGCTTCGCTTTTCCGGGTATGACGAGGATTAACTAGGACCTTCGCTAACTGAAACTCTCAAACCACCATTTCCCGGAATGAGGCATTCCTCCAAACCCCTTGCCTTTCCCTGCCCTATGGCCTCTGTTCTGTTTACATTCGAAGAAATCAACCTGCCGGAAGTCGGTCGGCTGGTTGGCGAGTGTGCCACTGCGAAATTACTACC
Source organism: Anopheles maculatus (assembly GCA_002091835.1). Classification (NCBI taxonomy): domain Eukaryota; kingdom Metazoa; phylum Arthropoda; class Insecta; order Diptera; family Culicidae; genus Anopheles; species Anopheles maculatus. The sequence continues at coordinate 122,329 of KZ061932.1, read as the reverse complement.
CAATCATCAATTTTATTACAGACATTTTGCGCGTAGCGCCTGGCGGCAGCGGAACGAAAACAGAAAAACCGCCCGCCACCAAAATCTCTCTAAACAAACAAGCGAAATCGAAACGCACGCCCCGGCGACACACCAGAACAGGCGACGGCCCTAGCCGGCCGCCAAACCGCTCGTGGATTCGGTGGCTCAATTTCATGCTTAATGCGAGCAATTCCGTTTCATGCGCCCGTTACCGTGGGCCAAAGATGCAAAAGATTATCGGACCGCAAATTATCCGGCTTCCCGCACGAACCCTTAGCCTGCCCGTCGTGCCGGCCTTCATGCCCCTGGTACTGGTACGGAAGGATGGCAAACCGGGTTAAGTGAAGCACCTGTCTCACCGTTTAAGAATAGTCTACGGCACACAAAACGGTAGCCTATCAGTAGCAGTGACAAGAACAACTTGACAGGGCCGACAAAGACAGCAACCTTAGATAGACAACCTATGCCCGCTTGGTTTCGTATGTCTTCAATTATCTGGCCCGAATAAGGCAAACGGTAATCTCGCATTGATCTTCATTTGATGATTGTGAATTGTTGCGCCAATAAGCACGCAGCAGTACGTGTGTGTGTGTGCTTGCACAGGTACAGGTGTATGACAACGGTAGTGAAAAGACTCATTCTTCGACTTCCGTCTCGTCCCATTTTCTGTTTGATTACAGCATCTGACGTGTGGTTGATTAGCCACCTGGTGTGGTCAACCGGAAGCAACGCATATAGTGGCCGACAGAAGGACCAAACTAGCGCAAAGACACATCCGACAGACTCACAAGCACACGCACCGAAACAAACATCTTACAAACCGATGGAGAAACTCACTTGGACTAGTCTTTATCATAACAGTAAACATTTGCTTAAATGACCAATAAAACCAACGATAAATGGTAACGTAATCGTGCCCAGAAGTTCTGGGATTCGAGAGTGCTCTAGCGTGAGTGTGCTAGTGTAAGCAGCTTTTGCGAGTGTTATTTTCCTATATTATTGGTGTTTGTGAAAGCGGTGGCTCGGTTCTCCGTTGTTTCGTTTCGGCAGCTTCCGCGCCACGAAAGGTCAAAACCGCAGGAGTGTGCACGCGTAAGAAATTTATTGCACTAATTGAAGCGATTAGAAAAAGTGGCATGGCAGTTAGTGGCCTGCCCGCCATTTTTTTGGAGCTTTATTCTCACAGCCCATAAATATATCGTGCAGTCGCCATATTAACGCCTCCCCTGAACGGTGGTTGATTGATTTTTCCCTGCTGCGCCTCTTTTGTTTGCTTCCTGCTTGCGTGTTGTTGCAGCCGGCTTCGTTCAGCCAATTATTTGGCGATTATTGTGAGATGAGTGCGATGAGATGATGTGAGGCAATGTGCTGTTACGTGCGGTGATGCTAAGCGACAACGTGCCAGCAGCATGATGCCTTTTGATATTTTGTGTACGTGCACAACAATGACAGCAGCATCAACAACAGTTAAACGTATAACTAGAAACCATGTGGTGCGTGCACACACACACACACATACTTAGGTGTGCGTTTCCGTTTTAGTGCAAAACTTTAAACATTTCCGGAACGCAGGGTGTGTTCCGCTTTTACTTTGAGGCTATTTCTTCGTAATCGTCTAGCATGTCCTCCCGTCCCGTCCCCACTTGCGCCACTTTCACACCGCTTCCCGGGGAACGGGTTCGAGCGGGTATTGCGGGAGAGACTATTGTTTTGATCTACCGATCCTTGGCAAGATCTTAGCGCCAGAATGTGCGGGTGCGACTTGGGGAAACGGCTCCCACCAACAGTACAGCAGCCAACCGTAGGGCACGCAGCGTGCGCTCCGGCCAACCATCTCTGACAGCCCGAAGCATACCCGAACCGTAGCCGAAGCACACGACAGGACTCGGGCTCGTATGCCAGCGACGGCAGCGTAACTGTCGACGCTGTGGGGATTCAGTACCATTCTGTACGCAGGAGGTCGCGTGTCACGCAGTGCGAAAGCGAGTTACTGACGGGCAAACTACAGTAACGTAAAACCAACTAATAAAAAAAAGCAATCCGCTACGAACGGTCACCGTTCGCGTCAGTTGCTTGTGGACATCCGTACCGAGTGGTTTGTTAGTGGATTGGTTTTCTTCCTCTTTTTTTTATGCTCCCCCGAGCGGCTACATTATTGGCATTATTATACGCTGTTATTATTTCGGAAGTGATCGGTTGTTTAGTGCGCGGGCCGTAGCGAAGGGATCGGAGCAGGATCGTTTTCGGTAGTTACTGGAGGGCAAACTAATAAAACAAGGGCGACCTCAAGGATATCCCGGTGGTTTACGGTACACCACCAACTGGACCCAGCCGAGGGTATGTGGGGATTATTAGTCCGGCGGGTAGGATTAGAAGTGGGGGGAGGGAGGGAGGGAGGGTGGTGATGGGGAAGAGGTAGAGGTAGAGGCTTCAGGGAGAAGTGAATGGTTTCTTTTTATGGTTGGCGCACCTCGGGGTGGTTTCGATTACGCAAATGGAACACCGCAACCAACCGAGGGAAGCTGTGTATAGTCGTGCATTTGCAAGAAATTCCCCAAGTCCTAGCTCCACATCCCAAAGAGGATCAACTCTTCGGGCACAAATTACGCGTCGTTTCCGGCGAAAGCAAAGGCCCCGTGTGGGTAAGACGATGTAAGCGAGCGGAACCCAATTTGTTGCACTGCATGCAGCACGCTCCACTGTATGTATGTTTGTGTGTGTGTGTGTGTGTGTGTGTGTGTGTGTGTGTGTGTGTGTGTGTGTGTGTGTGTGTGTGTGTGTGCGTGCTTGTGCTTGTGTGTGTGTGTGCATGGCACAAACGTACAGAAGAATAATGATGTTTCCTTCTCTAGGAAACAGTGTCCGGAAGTCAGTGTCGGGACTGTTGGTACCATTGCTTCCGTCCCCGTCTGCTCGCTGGTGCAGCTGTGGTCGAGACCCGGTCCAGGAAGCGCGCGCGTGTGTGTGTGTGTGTACGTGTGAGTATGTGTACGTTAAACGGACCTGTTGGGTGGGTTGGTGACAGCGGACCAGTTACGTCGCGTGCGTGTCAGTAGGTCGTGAAGGATGGCCCTTTCGACCTTAGCGAAATCGGGGTCGCAAAACGGGACTCGCACCGAACATGGAGGTAGCAATGAACTTGCGAAACGGTGACTATCTATCAAATGCGATCCGCCCTCCGGCACACGTACGCCCATCAATCAAACGCTCGTTGGCCATTTTTAGCCGTCCGTATTGCACGTACTAGATCTGAAGTTCCTTTTTTGCAGAAATTGTGATCGAAAGAATGCGTGATTTTCCATGCAGCAACGGTGCAACGTGGTGGTGCAGTTAGAGAAGCGGGCTTGGAATCTATCGTAAGCTGCTTACAGGTTATCTTGCTTCCCAGAATAGCTTAAAATGAGTGAGATGACTAACGAGAATTTTAATCTCATTACGTCTAGATACCAAAAACTATAACGATTCCCATTGCATCGCTTTTTTGTTTTGTTTGTAAATTTTGTCGTTCGATTTCAAAGGAAACGATCAATCAAAGAGGAGGACGACCATTTCTTGGAGAGCAAAAAGATAATTGCTAGGCAGCAAGAAAAGATCAAACACACCCTTGCAAACCGTGCAAGGATGTTAACCACACACGCGCTCGTAACAAAATCGACAACAATTTTAAATCAAGCGTAAGCGTAGGTGTATTCTGATGATGACGCCTCGTCTAATGAGTGTGAAGTGTGTGCGTGTGTGTGTGTGTGTGTATGTATGTGCTTGTGTGTGACTATAAAATCTAAGTCAATTGACGCCTCGTTTCTGCATAATTTGTCCGATTGTGCCGATGGGTTGGGAAATGGTATGGAAGATGGTCTAGTGGAATTGTTATCAAGTGTTAATGATTTCGGCATAACATCACTCGTTCACTTGCTGGTAGTTTCGCCTACTGGAAGTGTGACACGTTACTGTGTGCGTGAAAGTATCTCAAATGCGAATCGAAGAATTTGTAAAGTGCGCCCGAAAGTATGTGAAGCAAAGTTTCATGTTATGTAGGCTGCTGCTCTGCAAAACGATCATTGCCTACCTTCTGGGCGTTTCTAACTTTGTGGGTAGTAGCAGCACACTTACAGTAAAAACCAGTTCCAAAGGATTATGTTAAGGATGTTAAGAAGATGAAAGAAAACAGACAATCATCTCCTTTAAAGAACCCCTTCATCGATACTTGAATGCCACGGTGCGATGGTAGCTAGTGAAGGATGCGAAACAACCCTGCCATCTATCAAAATCCCACACACACAGGGAAGCATCAATCAAAACGGCAGACCGGAACCGGAACGGTGAAACGGGAAAATCATAATCCCTAAACTTAATTAAAAAACCGCTTAAAGCCACGTCAATCGGCTGTGCTTAATACACGCTTAATTAAAGTTGTGGCCACGCGCTCTTTTCCCACGCACACCCGCTGCGTGTTCGATGAAAGTGATGTGTCAAAACAGCAAGCGCAACCGTCGCTACCTGGTACGCTAAATTCACTTTACCACAAACCAAATCACCTGTGACAGCGAGCACAGCAATTGTTCGAAACGGCGTGTTGTTCCGGCGCACCACTAAATGTATGCAGTGCACTATCCCATTTAGGGTGAACGTATGCAATATCGCACACAACGCATCGCCAACAAAGCACGGCGGTCGGGTGTTGGGAAAAATTGGTTATCTATTCAATTTGCTTCGAGCCCCATTGACTCGCAAATCGAAATAAAAAAACCTGAATCAATAGCGAGCGGATTCATACATTATGCATTCGGAGAATGTTTCGTCTGCATGCAAATCAGTGCGGCAAGATGTGCAGCTAGGCGCTGGCTTACGTTTGAAACGGAGAAAGTTTTAGCACAAGTTCGACGTAAGCACCGTGTTACGTGGCTGGAACCGCTGGTAAGGTGGTAGCGGTGGTGCGTAATTAAGTTTAAATGGAATCATCGTAAGAAGAAATCAAATCATTGCAGCTTCATGTTATTTGTATGCTTATTTACATTCAACCACCCGTCGTTTGCCGCTCTGGAGCTTACGGTTGACCAATGAATGCTGGGATCGTCCTTCCAACCTGCTTGAACTGTATGTTTTAGCTAACTATCGTGGTACGGTTCGATTGATTCTCGAACGCAAGAACGATCGCGTTCTTCAAGAGCAAAGGGGGAATTAATCTGATTCGGTTGGATTTCAACTGCAGGCTTACCAGGTACTCCTTTAAAACGTTGTTAAGCGTGCTTTAATGAATCGATGTGCACGGCAACAGGCAGTCGTGCTACAAAACTGGCCGAATAAGTGTCCAGCGTCTGTAATTGAGTGGGGACTGGAGTGCGCAGTCCCAAACGCTGAACGCTGAAACAAGAAACCAAAGTGCTGTCGAGGAATTTTGCTCAACCAAAATTCAACAGCCGAAGAGTTTGTAATAAGTGTTTCTAATTTATTTCGCTGCTATGCTTAAAAAACGACCCGCGCTGAAAGTGTTTTATCCCGCCTGACTGCCCACCGTTGGTCTTTGTTACAGTCCGCCTGGCAGTATGCAATGGCGAACGCAAACTTAAATCACCTGACAAGAGTCTCAGCTGGCATTAACGAAAGGTCACCAAAAAGGGGGCTTGTGCACAGATATTACATACTTTCCGGCACACTTTCGTGCAGGAAACAATACACCAGCATACCGTCGTGGAGGGTAAAACCCAAACTGCTATAATGGCAAGAATGTATTGTGTATATCAGTAGCGCTCGGTGGAAACTTCTCAATGGCAGTTTTGTGATGAATGATGAAGCTACCAAAGTCATATTAGCCACTCGACTGCTCCTGCTCCATCAATGGACAAAGAATGCTTCAAACAGGTTGAACCAATAATTAAGAGCTTTCTGTTTCGTTTGTTTTTTTTTATTCGAATTTCGTTCGTTAGAACGTTCGCCCCCCACTATAGCGCTCTTCAAACTTCAAGCAGTGATTTGACGACGGAGCCACGGATTATCAAGTTACGAGAAAAGTGAGCCGGCCACTTCGTTTCGGCACTGGGCAAAACTTGTGCTGCAAACAGTGAGCTCAGTTCCTGTCCGTTTCAGTGGCAATTGTAGCGTTAAATTATCGACCCTGAAAAGATAGTGAAGTGAAGACGCACAAATGATGGAAGCTAAACGGAGCAGCGACTCGACAAACTAACAAGAAAAAAAAAACACGAGTATCCTCCAAAACGTATATCTTGATCTAGCTAAACTGCATTGGCAGTTTCTTACGCTTTAGCTTTCTTGCTGTTTTTAGGGGATTGCTGGTTTCGGATCTTCATTCATCACTGATATCATGATGCTCTCAACATCCGTCCCTCACACACCGATACCCACACACGTGAACAGGAGCAAAACCATTTCCTTTTTTTTCGACACAAAAAGTTAACTTCACACACACACGACATCGCGAACGTAGCGACAAAATTGAATTCCATCGAAAACCGAAGGTCATCAATGGCAAGAAGGCGATTTATCGTAGATAACCTCTCCGTTCCTTTTCTACGCAGATGATTCATCTGTGTGTGTGTATTATTTGTCGCTATATACGAACAAATGTGTGTAAGGGCGAAAAAAGCTAGCAAAGATTGGAAAGATGCGCGTCACGGTAGGGTCAATCGTTCAACGTCCCCAGAATATTGGGGTAACGCCATAACCTGAAAGCTGGCAGCCCGTAGGTACTGTGCGAAGTTTGTTATGGTAGACAAGAGAAGAAATAATAAATACGCAATCCTTTTCACCACCACAAATCTTGTGCTGGTGTGCCCGCGGGTGTGATTAGTAGGGTCGCTCGGTCGGTGGGTGTAATGTCATTTTCAGATTTCACCTGTGGCACGCTAGAGGGCGCTTGTACCAAAACTCGAGCGAATGATATGATTAGTAGATAAAGGATGCTCCACTGATGTAACGCTTAACACTCGAGCACATCTTTAAACCGCTTGTGATTCAACACTTTAGCGTCGGGTTGCGAGTGAAATGCAGCGGCAGCTAACTAATTGACGGCTACGCGCTTCATACCGCTTTGCGACCCGATCGGCAACGAAATTTATCATCAACGCCAACTGGAGCACACGCTCACAAAAAGCTAGACGACCAAAGCAAACCGATTAAAAAGCGGAGGGCCGCCCATACCCTCTCCATATCCCACTCGTTTGGCTTCCACCCTATTGCCCCACAGTGGGAAGCCGCATCGCGCACGGTCGCAGATAATGAACGCTACGAGAGCGCCCTCTAGTGAGGAAGCCATTAAGCCATTCATTATGCATCATTCGACTGGTAAACTGCCTGCCCCTAGCACAGTGCCACACCGGCACACAGCCGAATGTTGGTGGTGATCATTCTCCATATCACTGATAGCGACGCTACCCTATCATTGGTGTTTAGGCGCGTGCCCTCGCCGAAATGGTAGAGATGGTGGAGATGTTTGCTAGCCTGATAAACCTGAGCGGAGGTGCTAATTGCAAGGCAAAGCGAGTGCGGGCCACGCGTCGATTGAAGCTAACGCTTTTATTGATTATGGGTTTGATTTACTCCAATCTGGGTGCTAATTATAAACAGTTGATACGATGATTTAATCAGGCTAACACTACCGGCGATGCGTCAACAGTTTTTGTTTTGTTGTTGTTGAATGTTAGCAGGCTAAATCAATCTATTGATGATGGTTAATTTACAAGTTAATTTTAACATCACCTCGGGAAATGTTTTTGTGATGAATTCTAGTTTTTTTTTCTTATATGTAAAGTGTGTTTTGCATGCATAAGAGTAGTGCTGATTGAGAGCACAATAGCGGTTAAAAGAATATAATTGCAATCATAATTGCTGCTTTGTTTACCTGTGCTTATAATCCTGCACTTGTGAATTATTTTATTTATGGTCAACGAATTAAACGCGAACTTGGCAAAGCTTTAGACAGTTTTACGGGGAAACAATTTTCAAGGACTAACGTTTGAACTTAGTACACCGAATGACAATTGACTTTAGCAATCAAATATACTCTATCTCTCTAGTTCGGTGCGTTCGATACTCGACTTTGAGCGAATGATGTTGAATTCATGCATCGATTATTGGGCCAAACGAATGTAATTAAATCAACATAGAATAAGTCGCTACGCTTCGGTTTAACTTCACTGGCCCAATTTTCATCAACTTCACTATAACAAGCAGCGCGTTTTACGTGGGAATCTCAAACTATAGGAATCAAGAAATTTAATTCTTAGATTATGTTTGGAGTATATCGTTTTCTTGTTAACCTCCGGTGGGTTAGTCATGACATGAAAATGACACCGGACGTAAGAAATTTTAGGCTGCGGATCATAACATGGGTAGAGAAAGCGGGGTAGGTAGAAATTGAGATGGCGATGGAGAAAAATTGATGGCGTTGATGCGTATCTAGGAAAGGATGGGATATTGAATTAGCAGACGACGACACTAGATAGACCGTGAGCGGTATCGAGGACTTTTGCTGTAGACCAAGACCATGAAGCGGTGGTAGAGCCTGATAAGAATGAGTTTACGGCAAATCTTTTTAATGGTTAAACAAATGCATCAAGGTTGCTGTCCAGAATTCCTTTGATTCTCAACCAGGTATTGACAGTTGACTGAAACCGATCTCCGAAAATATAACGATACAGCGCCTTCTGTTAGGTATCAAGATTTCCCACCTAATGATTGACTAGAATGCTTGATACCATATAGTTGATAAGTCAGTCCGCACTACGAGTGAGCATGATACAAAGCTAAAGATTTTTAGTTTTGTCTACGCGTTTTAATGAAAACTTATTTTTTGTGCGGTTAACTAAGTTTTTTTGTTTTTTTTATAATTATAGCTACTTGTTTAAATTTGAATATTGAAGTTTTGGTGTAGGTTTCAGAAGTATTTATCATTTATTTTTGTGATGTTCGTCCTATCCTTGCTCCTACTCAATATTATATTCTCTCCGGACTCATCGGACACTAAACCGTATGAAATTAGTTAAGCATATTCATTGAATTTATTTTATCCGATGTGCTTTCTGATCTGCAAAACTTTACGAATGGCGTATGATGCTTTACCACCTTATTTAACACCTATTCATATATTACGAAATTCCTAAGCCACGCCCAACGAGCACTGAGTCCTTCATCACCTCCCTGTTCCTTAAGTGTGATGTGCTTTCCCTTCTAAATTTGATCTTATTTGTACTTCAACCTCAATTGTGCGCCTATCGTATTACTTTCTCAGAATCATCATCAATGCAACGCCTGCGTTACCCATCCTCATTGAATAAAAGTTTAAATCTTTCTTCTAAATGTTTTCTTTCCTAGCGCTAGTCCTAAGAAATTATTATGTTGTTATGCCCGCTGTGGCCTATTTAATCGTAAATATTTTAATAAAATTAAGATTTTAAGACATCGGTGGTTGCTTATTAATTTTTTTTTCTCAGGTCCCCTGAAAATATGCTATCCAGTGTTGTCTTTGAAAGTTGCTTTCCATGGTTTTATGTGATCTTTGACCAACACCGTGATAAAAGTCGCACCGGTGTGATTTGACATTTCTTTGTTTAGTACCTTCTAAACTGAAAATAAGCCTACCTAGCTCGTTACACATGTAAACAAACTGTTTGAACGTGGCGCTTTCCCTGTTCCCTGGGCGTCGTATGGAAAGCAGCGGCAGCAGCAACAACCACGCCTGGTGGCATTTATTATCCTGGTTACACATTACGATAAATCATGATAAAAATCTTACATACATTCCAGCGAGATAAGCTACTCGAGAGGGAATAAAAAAAAACACCCGAAACACTAACATACACCGCATCGAAATAAAGATATAGAAGCCAGCGTAAGATTAATTATAGCTTTCTATCCCTCTCTCTCTCTCTCTCTCTCTCTCTCTTGCAGTGTTTATGAGCCACTACCGTGACAGACATCTACACGATAGGCCCCGGTTTACGACGACGATCAAGTGGGAAGTGTCACGGGACATGGTGCGAATAGGATAGTGGGGGGTTGGCATTGTGGGAGGGGTGAGATTGCAAAGTTTCGGTGTGTAAATTATAGCGAACAGACTGCCGAATTATGCCGAGCCCACTTCCATGTCTTCCGTGTGTTCATGTGTGCACGTGTGTAAAGTTGTGGCTAGGAAAAAAATGGATCGTACCACAGGGACGTCCTATCGGTCTGTTATCTAGCTTTATTTACCTGTATGTGTGTGTATGTGTGAGTGTTTCTGGAGGGGGTTAGGAATATGTGAAGTTTGTTTTTCTTTTTCGCCTTTCGCTGTACTCGTTGCGCAGTGGCTTTCTTCGCTTCCCACGACTCGCTCTTTAACGGCTTCGAGCAGCGCTTTTGACATTGCTTAGTTGCTAGGGGGGACCTTCGATAGCCCGGTTTTTAAAGCCGTGCAATCAGCTAGCTGCCAGTGTGTGCCGATTCTCGGTAATCTTCATCCCCGAAGCGTGGAACACAATTTCCGTGCGACATATTGAAATAAACATGGTCGCTCGAGTCGCGCTCGAGCTTGGGTGGAACATTACTCGGGCTTGGCGAAACTATGCCCCGCTGATGCTGATGCCCACTCGCCGATACTTTACTGCCGGCTGTTGCAAAGCCTATCGTACTGGCAAATGCTGAACCCCGTTTTACCGTGCATGTGTGTGCGTGTGTATTTTGAAAGCATCCTTTGTCTGGGGCCAAGCTTATCTCGCAGGATACAGTGAGAATTTTGCCGAAGATTATAGACGACGCAGCATGTCACGTACGCGAAGGTTTGATTGGTCCGCTCATCTTACTCACCCGTCGGAACCACAATAAATGCACCCCGTTCTACCTCTCCGTCCTATTGCGACATACAACTCCCACCCACCCAAACGATGCAGTTCGATCCGGTTGATAAAGAAAATTGGAAAGCAATATTGGATGGAGAATGTGCGCGAGAAGAAAAAAAAGTAAACAGCGTAAAAGATCTCCCCGAGACGTCGGTGAGATGGAACCAGCTGGAAACCCCTGTTGGCACGCCGTGGATAAATAATCCGCAAATCCTGACACTGTATCCGATTGAGCCGCGAGCTCCGAAACTAAGCCCTACCGCGTCGGTTGTCATCGGGTCTGGCCCCACGGTCCCGGGTCATGCTTTAAATGAGCTAGATTTACGGGACCAGAAGGGTGGGGCTATCTATCGCCATTTACGAAGCCGGATCCGGTGTTGGTGATTTGATCTTTCTTTCCAGTGTCAACGGTTTCGTCACCGTATCTGTCCCGCTGCCGAGAGATATCCACTGCCCGACCGCGAGGACACATTCCCCGGACGACCCTTTTTAAGTTGTTTGAGGCCTGGCGGTGGGG
>KZ061932.1:85964-110827 GCA_002091835.1 Anopheles maculatus | reverse complement strand
GGGGGTGTATAAACCGGCCTGCAAAGTGTTTAAAAATGAAAAGTTTCCTGGCCATACTCCCTCGTGCGCCTGCGACAACTTCAATGGAACTTAGGGGCCAGATATCGTAAGATATTGCCTGGAGCCTCCGGTGCCCGCAGGGTTTGGAGGTCCGGGAGGCCCGTGATTAAATTGGACCTGAAAGGCCCGATCTATGCTGGCATGCTTCCGACCCTTTTTTGTTCGCCCTCTCTTTGATGCTCGTTCCAGTAAATAAGACGGAAAAAAAGAAACGGGTAGGACACAAACAAATGTGATAAGCATCTAGTTTTTAGCAAATTAAGACATCCTTGCGGTTTTTCCGACCTGACCGATCTGTTCATCAACTTTTATCTACTCCAACCCCGTTGGGGTTGGGTTTCCCAGGTTTACCGGTTTCAAACACACCCACACACACACACAAAAAAAACATGAATCGTGTGACCCACCTTGGGCAGCATACGTCATGTACGTGTCAGGCCGCGGTGGACAAAGGCGGCTGAGAGGCTTCCACAAAAGGACGCCATTTAATGGGTGCTCGAGCATCCCTTTTCTCCCGGCAAATGTGTGTGACGGGTGCGTGAGGAGGGCGAGCGGGAGAACAGAATCCATTTCGTTTATTTATTAGCATCGTTTCGGGGGGCATTACATCCCCAAGAGGGTCCTTCGGGAGTTGGTGGTTCTCCCGGAGGGATGCGCAGAAGAACGGATCGCGGGAGGACCTTCTGACATTAACCCGATACCCAGAACGGTTGTCCCGGTGGGCTGCTGGCACTAGCAAGACAAAGTGATGAGTGGCATTAGGACTCGTCACCTACCCTCTAATGGTGGAAGCTACATTCTTTACGAACGAGGCCCAGTTGGAGCAAATATTCTTCGCCCGGCACTGTACTGATAACGTCTGGGTAGTGTATCCCACTAGGCACTAGAGAACATTCAAGCGATAGCAAAACTTTTCCATTGGAAGCTTGTGTGAAGCTGTGTGTGTGTGTTTTTTTTTGTTAAATGGACGGTATCCAGCACATCAGGATGAGGCTATGAACTTGCCCATGGCAAGGGACTTTGATGACTTCATGCGGTTCGCGTGAGGATGTTCTGGAAATTCACAACAAAGACGCACATACATACACGCGTGACCAATAATCTAGATAGCAGTGGAAGCTACCGGTCACAGGAGCGTTGAGCTTAGGCATCATTATTGGTGGAAAATAAAACAAACACAGATGTATATGTATGTATGGTTGCCTTACGCCTTCCACCATCATAAGAAGAGCTGACAAATGAGATATGGCACGGGCGACAGCATATGCTGGTTGAGTGACGGCATCCGAAACATCGCTCAATCTACTTTTTCTACCACAACGCCGAAGACAACCGCAACCTTTCGACGCCGCATGGAAAACATAAACCCACTAAGCGGAACATTAATCAATTACCTATTAAACTCCGGACGTTGGAAGGCAAACTCCTTTAGGCAGCGACTCTTGTACGTTATTTTGGGAGACGATGTGGCCGTGGCGTTGGTGTTTGCCATACTCCTTCTAGCCATCCTCCGCCGTAAACCATGTTTGTTCGCTCGCGTGTTGTATGTGAGTGAGCAGTGTGTGCAAGACAAATCGACAGTCTTGCCAATGCCGACAGCTGTTTCCGTCACTGGAAGTCAACCAGATGAACGGTTGCAACGATGGTTTGGGTTTGTGGTCGTCCATCGAGATCTCAATGAAGTTCGGTACACGCGTATCACGTTTTAAAACGAACAACTTTATCTCTCACAGGCTGGTGGTCTGCGCTGTGGAATGTCGGAACTCCTGAGGGTGGATATCTAACATATATTTTTTTGTGAACACCATTCCCTGACCCCATGTACGTGATTTGAAAATTGTGCACATAGACGCACACTCACTTTTAGACATCAGAAACTTAAAAGCACTAACGAACGAGTTTCGTGGTTCAAGCAGCAAGTAATACACCCAACCTCGAAACTTTATCTCTCGCCCATTTCATTTCCAAGCAATCCGAATTTCCCGAACTTTTGGACGCTTGCTGACAGTGTGACAGCTTGCGAAGCGTTGCTTGGACATTACCACATGCTAAGGCGACATCCGTGGGTTGATTAGTTACCGAGCCGGGTGACTTGCTCAACGGTAGTGGATGCGAAGCGATTAGAGATTCGGTGCTAAATCCGGTTTCCGAGCGTTTCATCTGTCACCGAGCGCGGAAACGATATCTGACAGCAATCGAATGGCTGCTGCCTGCTGGCGCTGCTGCCACCGGGGCTTGCTGTTGATAAATTTAATTTCCTGCCCAGCGCAAACCGCAACCCAAACAATGGCTGCAATTGTGGCGCCTTATCAACGGTCCAGTGATCAATTACTGGTCGCGAAACGTTTGCGTAACGTTTGCTTGAAACGGATGGGAAAAGTGTCATTCATTTGCAAGAGAATACACAGCAAAGCACTGGCGGCCCATTTGTTCGTGATTACACGGGGATGCTAATTGTGGCAGACTGGCTGGTGTAAGATACGGCGAGCCCGAACGTCTTCCGCCAGAGCACCAAGACCTAGCGGACAGCGCCGAGATACTGCAGGGCGATTAAGCAACGTCTTGGTTTTATGTAGCGTTTCAATGGTTTCCCGCATTTTATTTGTTCCCCTTTTTCCCGTTCCAGCGTTTTCCATTGTCTTGCGTGCGGTAAGTAGTCGTTGTCGTCGTCGTCGAGTTGCTGCTAGAGGAGTAGCAGAAGGGCCGCGGATTCGCGTGAGAATGACCGAAGGCCCTTTCGTGTACGGCATCGAGCTAAGGGATCCACCAACAGCGCCGACCGACATCAGCCAGTACGATCTGCTCTTCGGTCCCGGGAGCCTCCTCCACCAGCAGCACCACCCAAACCGCTACAGTATGGCCGACGACGGCGACCAGTACTACGGTACGAACCTGTCGCTGGCGCTCGGTGACGTCCTACGCGAGAACATTTCCGCCGCCATTGTCGGGGCGCACAATCTAAGCAGTGACTTTGGCAGTACGGCCATCAGTTTGCCTCCGGGCGCTGGGCATCACGCCGGTGGACACCGGAGCGGTGACAGCTCCTTTCAGAATCAGCTCATCATCCCGCTGTACGCCATCATCTTCCTGCTGTCGGTCGTCGGTAATCTGTTGGTGATTTTAACGCTCGCACAAAACAAACGGATGCGTACGGTGACCAACGTCTACCTGCTGAATCTGGTAGGTGTCGATGTACGCGGGCACTAGCTCCAATATGCGCGCACTAACAACAATCACGCCCACGCACCGAAACATGGCGTTTGTGCGCTTTGTTTTTTTTTTCTTCGTTTCTTTCCGTTTCGCAACACATTTACAGGCAATTTCCGATCTGCTGCTGGGAGTGTTCTGCATGCCGTTCACCCTCGCCGGTCAGGTGCTGCGGCGGTTCGTCTTCGGAAGTGTCATGTGCAAATTAATACCATATTTTCAAGGTAAGGACCGGCGTGTCGCGCCAGATTCCATTAGAGTGTTTCTTTTATTCATAAGCATGAAAGCGTATGCCGGGGCTGGTGGTTTGGATTGAAAGGAGGAGAGCAATTCCCGCGTCAGGGGAATCAGGTTATCAAAGCATTTTCAGCAGTTCCCGGTGCGTTCTAACCTGCCGAGCCAAGCCTTCTTTAGCATGTCTTCCCAATTGCCTACATTTAGGCGTGTGCCGCCCCATTGAATACGCGTACGCTTCCGCACATCATCGCTCGTCTGTTGATTAGCCGTCAGCGAATGGGTGGGACGGGGGAAGAAACGCGGAAAACCCGAAATGGAAACGAGTCAAAAAACGAATTCCGGTATTCCCACCCCCTTTCTCACTATTCGCACCAACTTCTTACCCGCAAGGCTTTGTGGTGATGAAGATAGATGAATGTGGAAGGCACTAGGTGCATGTACTGCCTCACTCTGCATAAATTCAGCTGATTGAGTGGGTGTGCGTAAGTGCGAGTATAGAGTGCCCTGATTCCCGTACCGTGCGGGATGTCCCATAAACCAAGCTAACCGGTGGACTGCCAGCGGCTGATGCACAATTACTGCTGTTGGCTACGGCTCGCACACTCACTTAACTTATCGTGGGAGACGGCCGATTTCCCTTCCTTCACCTTGGAATTGAGCATGAGTGGCTCATTAAGAATTTATTATGCAATCACTGATGAAGGAATAATCCGCAGATTGAGCGCTTAAAAGATTGACTGTGGCTTGTTCTTTTTTTGGTGTGAGGTAGTCACAGGGTTGCACGATTGGTCCCCGGCTGCATCGTTGTGCTCCCGGTTCTCATTAGCATGCGGTGCTGAGTGTTTGGGAAAAGACTTATAAATTGGCTTTCAACTTTCACCGTGGTGTTTCTTTCGTTGGGTGGATAAGATGTAATATGACTCGTCTCGGGGGAAGTGTTAATCCTCGCTGCTAGAAACTCCTAGAAGCTGAAGAAGGGAAAACTATTTACTACATCGAAAAAAAAAACAAAGTAGCATACTATCAGGCTAACCTATTTAACAGTAGGGTACAAAAACTACGAGTTGTTGCATAGTCAGTAGAGCTTATATTTTTTGTTCATGTCGTAGGTGTTGCTTCTTGTCTGACTGTTAGCAGTTAATTGAGAGTTAAAAATCCTAACTAGTTTTTGACTTAGAAACCGTTCACGTCTACAGGAGAGTATCAAATACCATGCATACATTTTTATGGGAGTATACATTTTCCGTGCTATAAAGTCTATCTATATAATGAAAAGCTTATTACTTTCTAACTTGCTTTGCGGTCTTGGCCTGCTGCAAAAATCCTTGATACCGTTCATGATCTAGCGCCGTCGTCTGCTAATCCAATATCTGGCCAACGCATCCATGCCATTAGCTGAGATTGGGCCTACAATGCATCTTCTGTTCATGTGAAAGGCCCAAAAGCCCTTTTGTGCTAGGTCGTCCTGCGCCATTCTCATGACATGACCAGCCCATCGGAGCCTACCTGTGCCTACCATACGAGCACAATGTTGAGCTCGTAGCGCTCGTATTACCAAGCAATGTATAATTCATGCAACTACGCGGTTCAAACCTGCAAGGTATTGTTTTCCTCTTGCTATACAACCTCGTCTGCCATTGCTTGCTTTCCTTGACTTCGTTTTAACCGTAGCTGGATAGTCAGTTGCATGCAAATCCATCTTTCAATCTTTAAACAGTTTATGATAAAAAGTTAAATGATATAGTTAACATGAGAATTTTTGGTGTTACATTCTTATACCATAATACTTAATAGTAAACGCTAATTAAGACATTTTTTAATGACTGACTAGGCCAATTTATTAAATTATACAACCCGAAGAAAGCTAATTTTTATACAAAAAGAAAGGTTTGGATGTATTTTGTATGTAAACAATAACTCGAGGAGTTTTTTTTCAACTCTTCTAATAAATTTCATTAGTTAGATAACAAGAACACTCAAATTTATTAAAAAAAAGCCCTTCCATTGTGTCTCGTTCCAGTCCCACTCGCTACTAATCTCTTATTCCTTTCTTCTCACTCGTTGTATCCATATTTGTGCCACACCCTTATGGCACGCTTGTCTGCCAATCGCGCACATGCACGATCGACGCTTAAGAATCCAACAAATCGATTAACCCAAGCACATATTTTTCTAAGAATTCTAAGAATTTCACGACACTAAGACTTAAGATCTAAGGTTTCTAACACTATAACGACCAAGATTGGCAAGAAAACTCTAAATACATTGTACGAACGCCTATGGACGAACGAAAAAAAGGGAGTAAAATGAAGGTTACAAATGGTCATATTTTTTTATATCATATTATTTGTTCCCTAGATTCTGTTTAAGATGCAGGATTAAAAATCTATAAAATATGGATATGGATGCAAATAGCAGCAAAAATAGATCGATTAATGCCAACATTCAAAATAGCCACCAACTCCCACTACTAGCTGTTTGAGTTCTGAGCTTAGTGGAGATCATTTCAACTGTCTAATCTAACAAACCTTGTTAGAAGAAAACCTTGGTTTTTTATGGTTGTATGCTCAGGGGCGGCCCGGTGGTGTATACGATAACGGCGCCGGTCTTCACACGGCAGGACCGGGGTTCGAATCCCGGCGGACCGCCTTCCCGTACGCAGGACTGACTATCCAGCTACGGGTAAAACTAAGTCATAGAGAGCTAGCAATAGCAGGCCAAGACCTCACGAGGTTGTAGTGCCAAGGAAGAAGAAGAAGATGTTCAGTAACGAATTGTTCTTCAAGACTTGCCTTGGTAAGAGATACCTTAATATGTTCACCCTTACGTAATGTGGACGCTGCTTACCCGATCTGCGCCTCAAATGATCTTCGGAAGCTTTCGGTTCAACATATAGTCGGGGTTTTTAGAATCAGAACGTTTCAATTCAAGTTTCACAGTTAAGTTGTTCAATTCATATACATCGATATGACGCTGAATATTTCCATCACAAACTTGTAACTAAAAAGCTTCCTCTATCTCGCGAATAGCTAGCTAAGTTTGGGATGTTCTTGCTGCCATGCTCTCTCTTGCCATCCGCGTTTGTATCTATTTTGTGTTTCTTATCCATATTTCGATGATCCACCTCTGATAGAATCGTTGTTTGCAGTGTGATATTAAATGATAAATCAGTAATTTCAACAACTCAGTAAACAGTTAAATGTCAAGAGACTTATATAAAGCTTTGTTCCAGCTTTAATGTTAATTAATTGAAACTCTATGCGATGTGCCCAATAAATTTCCCTGTACTCGGAAATTAATCGAACTATTTTCCAATTGTGGCTTTTAGCATCAGTAGTTTGTGGTTTTTGGCTAATTGGGAACAATCTTCTTCTTTTTCTTTGGCACTTCAATCTCGAGAGGTTTTGGCATGCCCTTACTGGCTCTCAATGGCTAGTTTAATACCCAGAGCAGTCCTGCGTACGGGGAGATTTCGGGTCTTGCCGTGTGAAGACCGGCGCCGCTACCACCTCTGTCACCGGACTAATCAAAACCCGATAAGCAACAGTTTAACAAGCTTATGTTATCAAATCTTGGTTCCATGGTGAGACAACCAAACAAGTCCGACAATCAAAAAAATCACTTATACCAAATATTGATCTTCTTGTGTGTGCTACGCTAACGGCTTTTGATGAAACAAACTATCGTTTCAATCTATATCGCAAAGTTTAGGCCACTAGATATTTGGATGTATGAATGGACCTGTTAACTTAATCGACCAAGCCGGTCATTGCTTGTTGACGAGCCAACGTCAAAATGCACATCATATAATCACTTTCTATGAGGATGCAAAGCAGCTAGATGAATCGCAAGAGGCAATTGGTAGTATTGTCCAATTGTGACAATTGTTACTATCACTTTCATCTAGAAATGGCGTTCGTCACTAAAGTCAGACATTTTTGGGGTCTGTTTCCAACTACTCCAAAACTAGTCTCACACGGCATAGTCTATGGCAGTTAAGCTTAAGCACCAGGGTCAATAGGAGGATGTATCGATGTAAACCAGGACCTACTAGTCTCAGAATTTAGAAAGTATAAGTTTTCAAGCGATTTAGTTGCAACGCGGAATCGACTATCGTGTGTTCTTCTCCCAACTTTTACATACAGATGCGATATTGGGAGTTATGCAGATTTTTAGAATTTGCAAAGAGTCCTCTCAGAAGTACTATTCTTGGGAGCATTTCGCCCATTAGGCGAATCGTTATGGTGAACTGTTACTTGCTATTTATATTGATTATAAATATCATTACGTGTTGTTGGATGGAATTCCTCATGGTAAGTTGGAAAGACATGCTGTATAAATGAAATCTAATTTTCTACTAGCGAGTTTCAAGCGAGGACAATACGGCACCATGCCGTAATAATGGAATAAATAAATAAAAATACTTCAACTGTCAACGTCGGAAATTGCCTGCTAGAAAACCTAATGGATAGTTCCCAATGAGACGATTGTCTCACCGTTCCTTTGCGTGTCGGTGTGCTACAAATCGATTGGTTATAATTCGAAATATGTTTAACTTGTAGTGGCAAAAGCATAAGTTATTACATACACATTTTCATAAATAAATAATAAGCCATATGGCATTCTAATTATATTTTAATAAATAAATAAATGAATAATTGCAGTTAAGCCGTCATTATGACAAATAAATACAAATGACTAGTGGCAGAGCATAAATTCAAAACCAGTCAAAATGGCCGGTAGGTCGGTCTAGTGTTAAGGAAAAAAAAATGAAATAGCGCTAATGTCCTGTTCAAAACAGAAATGCATAGTGAGTAGTGCTAGAAAAAGTAGAATAAACTAGTTAGTAAACCTAGAATGCGAGTTTTGCCTATCTTTAGGCGCAAATTAAAGAAATCGTTAGCAATAAGCATTGTTCACTAGAAATAACGTTCCAACCCAACCAGCTCCTGCAACTGTACTTGAACTCTTCTTCCATGAAAAACCGGGTAATGTTTTCGGTTTCCGTAAAAGAGATGCTGTGCGTGCGAGATTATTATGGACGCGACAGCCCATGCCCGGTATGGTTATTAAATAGTAATACCGTAAAAAACGGTCATGGGAAAGTATGGACAGTGTGGACAGAAAAATAAAACAAGAATTACATTTATTAGTCCTGTGGTTGCTGTAGCAGACAGCAATTTCCCAGCTCATCGTTGAACATTTTAACAGATGCGCACCGGGCTTTCCGGTATGACAACGGTTCGCACGCGGGATGTTTTCCGTTGCCGGTTGCGAAAAGTAAACAAAGGTTTATCATGTTTATTCCGCTCTCCCATGTGCCACGATATTCGTTTGGCGAGGAAATAAAGCTGTTTTCAGTTTGCCGAACTATCGGTGTGCGAGCATCCGTGCGATAGGCACGTTCTGTATGACAACGCTTTTATGTGGAAGCTGTATAGTGTTTGTGCGTGAGTTAACCTCTGTCCGCGTTCGACGGCTTAACGCACAGGTGTACCTGAACGTAGCCGAGGATAAATACATCCCGCGCCGGCACTTTGCCGATTGCAAATCGGTATTCATTTGCCGTAAAAGCGAATTGTTACGTATTTACGTTCGCTGAAGTGACACTCGCCATCAGTGCGTTCGGCGAATCGTATTGCATAAAACGCGACGCTATCAACCGTGTCGTCCATTTTGATCGATTGTTCTCGGACCGGGATTGCGAAAAGCACCAGAGAGTACAAATAAAATCGCAGCAAACCGTGGGCAATATATTAAGGTTAATAGTTGTATTCACACTGAAGCGAGCAGGTTGGCAACAGTCGGGGAGTTTGACATTTGAAGTGACCTTGAAAATTGTGCGCTACTTAGCAGCGGAAACCGTTGCTGAATTGCTAAGAAGCACACCCTCTCGTTTTCCAAGTAGCAGTTGTTTACGTTTAGAATTCTTGTCCCACCAGGCACGACTACGTTCGCCTACATCGAGCCAATCTGTCAACTGTCGAGCATCGGTTTCACGATGTACGATCTGCCGTACAGTAGTACTTGGCTACTCATTCTATTCCAATCTTCTTAGCACCCGTAGTTTGTCGCTTTGTACATTTCCGACACCGTGTTTTATGCTGGCACACCTGCAAAAGTGCGTTTGACAGTGTACGTCACCGTTGCAGGAGCAACTTTACTTCGACAACAATGAACTTTAAATATCGTTATAGTCAGTACGCGCTCTGCATAAACCTAGCCTAGCGGTCTGCCCACAACCGGTGCCTAAAAGCACCCAGCAGTAGGTAGAATTTATGAAGCGGAAGAGACTTCCTTGGAGGTTTTTTTTGCCAGTTACCCCTCCCCCTTCTCTTTTCCTTCCTCAGGCATGCTGTTTCAACTCTCGTCCAAGGGAATCGAACAGAATGCACAAAAATCTTAGTCCCGGGCGGATCGGCATTCGGCCTGAGGGAGCTTTGTAAAGACTTCTGTGTTTCCTCAGTGCCTTCGTCACAGACCATTCAACAACACTAGCACAGCAATGCGTTGCCTAAAGGCACGCCATTCCCTCGCATTTTCATTTCCCGTGCAGACCGAAACGCGTACGTTTCCTTCCCGAAGGAGAATCATCTAAAGAAAGGAAAAATAATGAGAGGAGTGAAAAGCAACGGCAAAAAAAATACATCCACACGGAAAGAAATCATTTGTATCCGACGTCTCGGGAAAATTGGTCCAAGGCTTTGGCTGCCGTCGTTTCATTCAAGCAATCGGGAGGCAACAAAAAAAAAGGAAGAAAAGCAATACCCGTTCCACTCCAATATTGGTAGGCATCTTTGACTGTCGGTTTGACTGTGATTCAACGTTTTACGCTTCACGATTTTCGGCAGAGAGATAGAGAGAGAGAGAGAGAGAGAGCGTCCATCTTCTGTCAGGTTGCTCTGTGTGTGTGTGTGCCGTAAATTGAAGCCCGATGCTTTGATAGCAGGTGCCGTCGCACGAGACTGGAAAAAGCAAACGAAAATGAAGAAGCATGAAACGAAAAGAAAAAACATTTGTCAGATCGTCAGTAAGGTGTCGGATTTTGGTTGATGCCATTTTTCGACAGTTATTACAGCTGCAACGCGTGCTCGCAATGTGTTTCCGGTTTCCGATTCACGCCCAACCCACCGACGGGGTTCATCTTCACGGTGTTGCACGGTTTTTTTTTCTGCACAGCTAAAGCCTACACGCGGTCGGATGGAGACGTGCCTTTATCCATCTGTCGGTATTTTAGCGCGACCATACCGTATGCTTCCCGTTTACACACACACACACACACACAAACGCGCGCGCTCGCAAACACACGTTGACGGATATTTTCGACTATCGAAGTGATTTACAGCCGTACGAAAGATAGCCGTAATCAATCGCAAAACGCCACCGATTTTGCAATGATGTGCGAACAGTGACGGTGGCGTTGGGGAGGGCGTAAGGTGTGGGCGGGGTCGGAAAAATGTCATGAGATGTGGCAGATTCTTCCCCCTCTCCGCCTCCGAATTGTCATGTGACAGTGCGTGGTGCGATAACCTTCCATACCGGATGAACGCTTTCGGATTAACTAAACTACGACCTGCGATACAGCTGGCAGCTGTATCGTATTTCCGGCATGGGACATATCCCGTGCGATTGGGAACATCGGAACACGGTGTGGTGGGTGCCATAACCTTTCCAGCAAAAGTCGAACGAGCTAACACTGTTCACACCTACGCTAGTGAAACCTTTTGCATTTGCACAGGAAGTCGCTGCCGAAGAGTAAACTTCATACCCCCGTAAACAAACCCTTCAGGCGAAGGAGTTTATCTCCTACACGATTCATTTGCGGGATTTCGTTTTCCCACTTCCCAGTATCGATTGGGAAATGTAAGCAAGTAAACTTATCTTAAGCAGGCAGCTTATTTTCTGAAGCGTAATGATACGGTTTACGCCTTAAAGTATGCAACCTGCAGTGCAGGACCGCGAAATAAACTGTTACGAAACATCAAATGCGACAGTGAAGTAGAAGCTTTCGCTAGTTGTCGTACAAAAGCAGTTGTTAGGAGGTTTTATATGTTTCAAAATGATTTACCAAATAACTATGATATTTAATTGAACTTTATTATTCCGACGGTGTGCTTGTGTTGTAATGCTAAAGTTGAGAATCGACGAAATAATTCTACCGATTACGCGATAGAAATACGGCTGTGTCCACAACATGATTAATGTCACAAAGGTTTAAGGCACTTGGTGTACTTTCTACTCAAAATAGGAACCACTCGCTTACAATTCCTTGGAGCACATTTAGTATGATCTATTTGATTTAGGGAGCCTCGCATACGGATGTAATGAGCAAGATGTGTCCGCTTGGCTGAATTTAGGCCTGAATCAACGAATTTGATTTGTTAGAGATCCCCAACATCTGCTTAGGGTGCCACTAACTACAACAGTCAAGATGACTATGACAAGGTGTTCCCGCCATCCTTGGACAGATTCGTCAGTGCCATCAGACACCTGAAATGTAACAAATCAGATGGCAGAGTAGTTGAAGATTGCTTTAAAGAAACTGTTAAAACTGAATGTCATTCACCCAGGGTACAAAAATATCGACAGGTTTGACTGAGCTTCCGGGCACCTAGGTTCGGAATGTTAGCTATAAGATCCTGACACGAATACTCTTCTCTTGATGATAATGATGATAAGTCCCACCTCTTACCCCAGCACAGGTTTCAGAAGGACGGAATTATCTTTACGATATTTTTATTCTGATAATAATCTGATAATGACAATACGGCGTTAAACCGTAATTATGGAAAAAATAAATAAATAAATAAATAATCTGATAATAACAATGATAATAATTTACTCTGATAATTCTTGTAAGTATATCGTATTCTTTATTTCTCTGGGCAATATGTTGTACCGTTGGATCCGCTTGAAATACAAGGAGTTTCTAGCACTATTAGAAAGTAAGTTTGGAGCTCTGGGCTCATCTGCTCCGCGTGTGCAGTACCTATGAACGTCAGATCCCCGCACTATTCTCTCTCCCAGATACCCAGGCAATAGACCGTTCAACAATCGAAATATAAAAGTCATGGTCTGATACACTATCCTTTGTTCTACAGACATCCATTTTAGAATATCTAGCCTAACAGCAGACCGCGTACGTCGACCACACCTCAATATTAACCTCATAACACGATTTTGCAACCGTTGAAGCCTTACAATTTGTCCTTTATTGCCAAGAAATAGAATGCACAAGCAGAAATCAATGACTAGTGCCTCTTGTTACGGATTTTGTCGGAAGCTACCAAGTTGGTTTTGTTTGGATCGATCACTGCTCAAATCTTTAATCTACGGCAGATCCTTAAAAAAATCATGGGAGTATCAGATTACCACGCATCACCTGTTCATTCGCTTGATGCTTGATGGAGGATGCCAATTCGTCGATGAGCGATGGGTGCTAAGGCATATCTTTGGCAATGTGTGCGAGCAGGGCGTGTCGAGAAGGGAAATGAACTACGCGTTAGTTGAGCAGTTTGCGGATGCCACCAGGTCATCTGCAACCCGTTCGGCATGTGGCGTTGAGACGCACAGCCAGCTCGTTGGCTAGTTGATGTGGAGTCGAACCAAGCGGTGCTTGTATGCAGCGTGGATGGAGGCGTGAAAACCCAGAACGATTTTTCTGAATAAGAATTGGTGAGCTAACCATGTCTCCAAGACGTACTCAATAGAGGGGACCAAGAAGAAGAAGAAGTTCTGCGACAAATCGAAACATTAGATACAAACAAATGGCAAAACAAGCTATAGCT
Source organism: Anopheles maculatus (assembly GCA_002091835.1). NCBI lineage: Eukaryota > Metazoa > Arthropoda > Insecta > Diptera > Culicidae > Anopheles > Anopheles maculatus. The sequence goes on along the minus strand of KZ061932.1, from coordinate 97,535 downwards.
AAACAATGTTTGACTAGGATAGCTCGTGATACCAACCAGAGAAATGTAAAGTACAGCGACACCTTTTGAAGCATGTATTCGACCCAATTTACTTGCTTTGTGCACCTTTAGTTTAACCTGAACATACATATTCTTTGGAAAAATAGCAATCCCACGTTTGAGACGCATATGATGAAATCTTTGCCCTTGTATGACGCATCCCGCCGAAATTATTATTTGCGGTGTAAACTGCCTTTTGTAAAGATTACTAGCTCTACTTTTTTGTAAAAATAACTTACTCGACTGCTTGACAGAAAGCAGTTTTCTAAATAAAACCTTCAATAATAAATTAACGTTTCCATTCACACGAAAAGGCAGTCAGTTAGTTAACTTCCAAGAGTAAAGATGATCGGTGGAAGACAGAATTTCATTAAACTCGGGCTACATGGAGCGCAAACATCAAGCGCAAACCCAAGCGTTGTGTCAAACTCATTTTTGGGTTTGGTAGGCATAAAATTTGAGCGCAAACATGGGTTGACAGGTCTTCAAGCGCAAACATTTGTAAACAAACCATAGCTGTACCGAACGAAAGATGTACGCACCGATAATTACTGGTTTTATTCGCTTTTTAGCAAATATTTGATATTTAATCAATATTATTATTATGAAATCAAACGTTACAGGAATATCTTCTTCTTTCTTGGCCTAACGACTTCTTAAGGTCATGCCTGCCATTTCTGGCTTACTAGACTAATTGATACCGCATAGTTGGTTAGTCAATCCTCACTATGGGGGAACGGCCCAGATGAGACTTGAGCCCCGGCCCTGCCGTGTGAAGACCGGCGCCGCTGTCGCATCACCACCGGGCCTCCTTTACAGGAATATAAATCAATCTAATAATTCACAATATCTGGATGCAACTGAACAAACAACAAATGACATTGGTAATCCACATGGTCATGCTATGTTGAGTAGCCATGTCCGCAAGAAAACCATGTTCCATTGTCAGCGCAAACCCGAGTGCAAATATGTCGTGGCTACACGGAACGCAAAAAAAATCAGTGTATTTTGACACAACGCTCAGGTTTGCGCTTGATGTTTGCGCTTCATGTAGCCCGAGCTTTAAACTTCAGTACAGCAGAAAAAAAAACAAACAATTATTATTTGCTACTAATTTATTCCTGCATGAAAACTTCGCGCCGTATTGTCAAGACTGCGTGTGCTAACTAAAACGTATGTTCAGGGCAGGTAACAAGGCATTTTCTTCTTCCTATTTGCCTTATCCCGGGCATACTATGTTGAGTGCATTAAAAAATTAGGTAAATAAAACGTACATAAAATGAGCTTTATCATAAAAATGCTCATCTAAAGCTTAGAATTTAGGCTATGCTACGCTTCAACTTCTTCGCCATGATAGTATCATTCACCTTTGGAAAGGAAAATATTGATTTATTCGAAATATCACAGTGATGATAAGTCCTTGATAATGGTTAGCAACTGTACGCCTAAAGGTATGCAATACGAGGCGTTTTTTGGTACTCCTCAATCAATATTAATTTTCATTTCGCATTACTGATTCCCATGTTTGGAAAAAGGAATGATATCAGACCTGACAAAGTTACTCTACTGTGAACTGCCATTTTTGTTTCATTCTGTATTTCCCGTGTAGTCAATAATGGTTCAATAAGTGTATATTGTTTATTGTTGCTTAAAACGCTGCCGATAAACCGAGTGAAGGCCGAAAAGTAAACTCTAAACTTTCCAAAAACGAACCGATCGTATATACCTGGGACAAAGTTTCCTATGTATATGTTCCAAATCCAAGGGTCAAGGGGAAATAGGCCGGTTTGTTCAGTCGTCGGTCGACCAAGACTGAGTAGATCCAAATTTTACCATATTACCTATCAATTATTCCAACCAGTTTCGTCTGCACCGAAAACACACTTTGAAGCGTATGCTAAATGTGTTGCGTTTTGCATACTGTTAGGCGTGTTTCGTATAGTGATGAACAAATTTCCTTCTGAGAGGTGATGGAAATTTTCTACCCAAATCTATACATGTTACCTGTGCTATTAGCGTTACACGTTCATGCTCCCACAACTACTCAGCGCAATTATGGAGGCTTAGTAACAATCTCGATGTCGACATTTGCAAAACCTCTGTGCATGTGGGTAATGTTTCGATAGTTTCAGCTTTAGTTGGCTCCTACCTTGCTTGATCTTAATGTTTCTTCCTAGCAAACAACCCACAGGGACAGGATGGATCCACCCGGGATAAGCACACTACATATTAACCTGTTACGAATATCGTTCTCTCTCGCTCTTTGGCAGCTGTGTCCGTGTCGGTGGCTGTGTGGACACTGGTAGCGATCTCGCTCGAGCGCTACTTTGCCATATGTCGGCCGCTATCGTCTCGCCGCTGGCAGACCCAGTTCCACGCGTACAAGATGATCGGGCTCGTCTGGACGGTAAGCTTTCTGGCCAATTCGCCGCTGTGCTACGTGCAGCGCCTGCAACCCGTCGGACGTACCACCGGCCAGATGAAGTGTCGCGAGGTGTGGCCGGACCGGGTGTGGGAGAAAGCGTACGTGCTGTTTCACGATGTGGGCCTACTGTTCCTGCCGCTGCTGACGATGGGTTTCGCCTACTCGATGATAGTGTCGAAGCTGTGGCGGGGTCTTCGTCACGAAATTAAACATTCGTCACTGTACCAGCAAACGAGTAAACCGGGTGGCCAGATACCGGCCGGTGGTTGTGGAGCGGTTGGAGCAGCGGCTGGGAGTATTTGTCCGGGTGCTGGCGGTAGTGCGGGTATTGTCGGTGGTGAGCAACATTCGCATCCAGCTGCAGTCGGAAGTGGAGTTGAACCGTTGAAGAGTACGGGCACGGGCAAACGGTTCGAGGCAGGTTTCGTGTTAACATCGAGCCTCAAAAAGGGACCCTTCAAAACGTCAACAGCCGTCGTAAACTTCGCCAGCAACAACAACACGATCGGCAAGGGAAACTTCAACGGTGGAGGCAACGGTGGTTCAGCCTGTGGTGGCACTGCTACCAATGGTGCCGGCACCAGCGGCAATCCTTGCAGCAGTGGTGTGAGTAATGGCAGCAACGCCGGCAGTAATGGTTCGAACAGTTCCAATGGAGCGGACCGAACACTCTACTGTGGAGGTGTTGGATGCGAGGGTCGAACCGGTCGTCTCCGAGGTTTCTGCCACTTCTTCGCCAAGGTAAGTTATTCGTCTGTACGCTGCTCGCCTAAACTGGCTGCTCGGCTTGATGGGATGGATGCTCTTAACGAGATTGTTAGTCAAAAAAAAAAAACACAAGTAAAACCTTTCTAACATGAGAAGATCCTCAGCTGCGAAAAAGCGAGCAGTGGGATGTGTATAGAAACGTAATTATATGTCGTACATGGGATGGTTCCGCAAGTAACATCACACATTCCAATACCCTATCACGTGAAGGCTAACGCACGGTATACATTATTTCTCGCGTCTTCCCTCAGCAGCAGCAGCAACAGCATGGAGGACTGTGCCGAAATCATCGGTACCATCTCAGCAGCAGCACCTCACCGGAAGGTCTGCCCGAACTGGCGGAAACGAAGTTTGACGAAACGCCCACGCACCAGTCACACCAGCAGCATCCCTACCACCATCACTGTCAGCATGCGCACGGTTACCACCACCACCATCACCACCGGATGCCGACCACCATCGTGAAGAGTACGCAGCAGGACGCGAAGCACGAGATCGTACTGAGCGCCGGCGAATCCGGCACACTGGAGACGGGCGGGGACGATGGGGGGTTGCTTCCGGGTGCTGGCACCAACACTACCGGCACACCGAACGTGTCGACCGGCAACCCAACCACCACGGCAACCGGAGACGATACCAAAACGGACGCGAACTACCAATTTTCGCGGCACGCCATCCGCTCCACCTACATGGACAAGAGCATCGAGGCGAAGAAGAAGGTAAGAGGGCGGGCAAAACTCCACACCACACACGCAATCGGCAGTCGATGCCGCTGTTTTCGAATCGATGTTTAACGACCCACTTTATTTGGGTATCCACGTATTTAAACTAGCCGGTACAATCAGAGAGAGAGAGAGAGAGCCATGCAATATGCAGGAGCTCTTGAACGCTTCCGCTGGTAGCCCAAATTAAATAAAAAATAGCGTGAACTACACGAACCTGTGGGCGTCGGTAAGTCGTTTTACTCCGTTCGGTGGCGTTCACCGTCACCAGGCCAGTCGAAAGGGTTCATTTGTCAACATGCCCGAAACGATGTACTAAACTCAAAACAAGAATACACAGATACACACACACACACATACAAACAGATCTGTTCAAACAACTCCAATATGGGACCAGAAGCGTCTCACACAGCTAGTTTCCTAAATGTACTATGCAGAAGGACTCTGCATCCAGCGCACTATGGGCTGTCTCGAAGCACATAGCGGGCAAAAATATATAAATCTTTTATAGCTTGTGGGGGTCGTAAAATGCAGCAGCTCAACATTAATAGGAGCATTTTTCCTACAATCTTTTATAAGCGGTTTTGGTTTAGCTTCAACTTTTGTTGTTTTTTTTTTGCAGCAAAAACCATTATCCCTCCCCATGCCTTGATTAACAAAATAATAAAAAAAACAGATGTCACAGACTTCTGATGCAGTGCGTCATGAATGAATATTCATTCGTCATATTGTTTAATAGTGTGCTCTGCACAAAGGGTTTTATCAGTCTAAGACAATTGCCCTGGGCACGAACTTAGTGCGCCGAGATTCGATCGGTATGGGCGGGCACTAGTCATTCACGTCCTTTTCAAAGGATATTTATTCTACCGGTGGTTTTAAATTGTGTCGTGTCGAAGGTTAATCTTTGGTTAAGGGTTTTTGTGATTTTTACCAACCCTGGTGGCAAAACCACTCATTCTCTCTGATTTTGGTCGTGCTATCTTTTGCTTACACATGCACAAATTTTCGCGATCTCCCTCTTCTGGGACTTAGAATTTGAAACGACATCGATGTTGAGTTCTACCATCGATGTATCTCTGTCTTTCCTGTGTACGCGTTCGCCCTCTTTCGATTCTGCAAGCGCGGCGTGTGCGAGCGTGTTTTGTCAACGCAGTTGGCTTGGCAAAGAAGCGAAGAAGAAGCACACAGTTTTGTTATTCTCGAGCAGTGAAGGATGCACGCGTTGATACCGGTGAAATAAAGGGGCAATATTTGCTGCAAATCGGCATAAAATGTAAGTACAAGTATAAAGTACGTGATCCTTGTATCCTCCTCTCTCTCTAATCATGATATTTTATTCCGTTCTAGATCGTTTTTCAAGCGAATATTTGGAGTAGACTTTCGTGGACACACCGGCAGTACCAGCAAGAAAAGAAAAGAAGACACCCGCATCGGACGCCGTAGATCTTCAAACAGCAAAGGAAGTGATAGTGTTGTGTTAGTTTTAAACAAAAAGTGTTAATTACAGTGTAATACAACATAAAAATACGGAAATAAAAGATGCTGAAACAACCGTACGCGTATGGAAACCGTTCGGATTGTTCTCAGATTGTTCTGGGCATGTTGTACCGGCAAAACGAAGCAACCCGTGGTAGAGTGTCATTTCAGAAAGAATATGAGCGAGCAATGGAGTGAGCGAGAAGGTTATATATAGCGCGCTGCTTGTGCGGCACTCAAAAGCAAACCGGTTTTCAGATTGTTCTCGAGTGAGCTTTTGTACCAACAAGCCCAGAACAATCTGAGAACAATCCGAACGGTTTCCATACATTCTCTCTCACAAATTGTCGGTAGGGAAACCACAGAAGAGTCTAGCTAATCAAACCAATACATGATAACAAATTTAGAATATATTGCGTTCTCCATAAACCTGGAATGTAATAACCGCATATTTGATTATTGATTATGCGTGCTCTATCAACAATTTCTTCGGTGTCTTTACTTTTACTTTTTAAATAACATTACTTTTTAACACAAAAAGAAGATTTTTACAAGACTTAGCCTTTGTTAAAATCAATGAAACACCGAAAACATTTGCATGACAAGGAAAAAGCTACGATATACAGACGTTGCACTAATACCACTTGCTGTAACCGCAACTCAAATTTGCACAATGCCGTTTTGTATACTGAACTATTGCTGGATCTCACCTTATGCGTTTGGTTGTGGCTGTGAAATATGTGTATCCCACACTTGTATGCCTCTGTGTTGGTTGAATGTGTCCAGTATACGAGTTTTCGATGGCGTTAGTGAGCATATTATAATAACGCACTTGCAAAGGTGTGTCATAGCGTGAAATCGCACGAATACTAGGTAGATCGAATAAAGTTGAAAGAAACTATCTAAAATGTACGAAAAATCACGATACCACGCAACAAATAACGTCGAAGGTATCAGAATCGAAATATCTCTCAATATAAAAAATAACACTTAAGAAAATAAAAATAAAACATTACGAAAGTATAAGAGGCTTGAGAAGATGTTGAAGAAGTTTTTAAAAAATTTGTGCAAAGTATAGCAACAAAACATATTCAACCAAAGGAGGAAGATCTACCAAATATTAATGTACAAAAATATTTAGAAAAATGTTATGACGTTGTTTTTTTCACCATAAAATTAAACTACGGCAACACGTACACTACTTTAAAATTGTTTTTTTTTTCAGCTTAGTAAAATTGAGATCCTGCCTGAACCATTTTTTTTTTGTTTCTTGAATGTTGTTTCTTTATAAATTCTACCAAGTAGAACAATGGTTTTAGAAGATTCATCGTAAATATACTTGAAGCTACAGAAATTGATGTGAGAGTACAAACATTTGAGCGTAGCAATACTGGCCGAATACTTAGTTGATAGTGGTGTCAGATACAGTACTGGACAAAATAATGTACGCATCTTCAGTATTTCTAAACGCACTTATTTTATTCAACATATATGAAAGATATCACTTCGGTATCTTTGGACGAAAATTACAATAACATATGTATTTTCGGAATACGGACTGATTGGAGCTTCGAAAGGAATATTTATTTAAAAAAATAAGGCTTTTTGGGTAAATCGTCGTTTTTTGATGGACAAAATAAAGTACGCACTTTAGGAATTCATGGGTTTAATTTATTATTATTAAAATCAATACTTAATATGACCACGCCGCGCTTCAATAACAGCTTGTAAGTGTCGTTGCATTCTTTCGACGAGGTTTTGAATGTATTGAGCGATCAAATTCAACCAGGTTTTCTCCAAATCTTCAAATAGTTTTTAACATCGTCTTTTTCAACGTTTTTGGTCCAGAATAGAGCACAAACTTTCAATAGGATTTAAGTCCTGACTTTGTGGTGGCTATTCAAAAAATTTGATACGTTATACACGGATATAGGCGGTGGTTTTGTGGGAGAATTGTTTCGGATCGTTATCTTGGTAAAAACCTTTTTTTTTTGCAACCCAGCTTTACGTGCCGATTCTTAAGATTTCTTTTCAGAAGGCTGATGTAAGTGTCGGCAGATTGATGTTTTTCATCAATTTTGTGACAATTTCTAACCCCAGACCACGCAAAACAGCGTCAGACCATAATATTATCATCTCCGTGCTTCACTATTTGTTGAGCCTTTTTATGTGCCAGTTTTTTCCGGATTTTTTTCCATAGTCGTGCCCGCTGTTTTCGCCCAAAGAGCTCGAACTTGCTCTCATAATTTCAGAGAACTTATTTTCAGTAGTCCAATGGCTTGTCCATGTACTTCTGGACAAAGCTTAGACGCTTGATCTTACAAAGATCATTATTAGTTGTTAGTCATTAGTGAATTGTATCAAATAAATGATGGCAACATACCTAACAAATCTGTTTACTTTGCGAAACATAGGTCTACGTTACGCAAAGCTGTTTAATAGCCTATTTTGTGTAATTTTCTACGCACAGTTCTTTCTGAGATGTTTTAGTTGACATTTTCCTTTATCACACGGCTGGTTTTCGAAGGATTTTTGGTAACTGTGTAGCAAATTCTGCTATCTTCATTGCTTGTAGTCTTTCGTTTCCTTCCACTACAAGTTCGGTCTTGCACACTGCCAAGTTCCTCATACTTCTTATATATTTTCCGTGCTCCTGCCTCACTTAAATCATGTTTCCGAGCGATGTCTCTGTTCGACAGACCTTCTTGATGATTTTTAACGATTATTATGTGGATATCTGCATAAACTTCTGCTCTTGCCATCTTTAGTGATTGCATTGTCTACTTAGTAAGGTAAATCTATAGCAAACAAGCTTTCAGGGGATTCACATGAAAAAATACTTTTGCTGGAATCTAATCAAACTTCGAAAAATATATGTAACATAACCAAGTACTAGTGAGGTATCCAATTTTAGCATAAAAACTGCTACAATTTGTCCATAAAAAGCGAACCAAAATATCCAATGCAGAAAAGGTTACAGCAATGTAAATATAAAAACACCAAGTGCGTACTTATTTTTGTCCAGTACTGTATGTGTTAAGCTGAGAATTTAAAGAGACATTTAAAATATAAATTATAAATATTGCAAAACTTTACATGGTTTTTGTTTAATTTTTATTTTAAGACATAAAAACACTATAACCTAATACCTCAGCCTTAACAAATCGTACAGTGCTATTAATTTTAGTTTTTATTCATTTGGGACGGTATGGCCGTATTTATTTATGTATTTATTATTTTTCTAATTACTCATAAATATTATAATATTTCTGTGCATCTACTGATACTATAGTTCATCCACGCATCTGCCTAGCGTACCTCATTCACAATGCGTACATGTTTCTTCTTGGTCGTGTTTCGTTTTCTTTTCGTTTCATGACTTGCCGGGCAACAAATCATACGATGGCACGCGCAACACCTGCAGGTTATACGGATGCTGTTCGTGATAATCGTCGAGTTCTTTGTCTGCTGGGCACCGCTCCACATTCTCAATACGGTAGGTTGAATTAATTTCCCACACTTACGCACACATGCGCCCAGCGTAGCGGTGAACGGTGGGTTCGCCGTTTAGCAGTCTACCGACGCGCTCGCTAATGAGCGTTATCGGTTGATAAAGGTGTTCTCGAGATTGTTACCGCCCGGCACTTTGGGCGACTAAATTGAATTACTACCGTTCACCGTCGTTAACGACATTAGAGGGCAACCACCTTGGTGTGTTCGTATCGCTGCCTGTGGGTGTGTGTTTTGGGAGGTGCGGTTTGACAGTCGGCATCGCCGAAACTCAATCAACCCGTACTCCCGAATGCCGGAACGCACCCGGAACCCGGTGTGTAAACGGCTGTGGTGAAATGGTCCGTTTTTGCTGGTAAATAAATTTGATCAATGTTTTATGCATCATTCGCTTCATTTCGTTCCTATAAACACGATCAAACGTGTGTGCGTGCTGTGTGTGCGCGCGCGCCCGTTTGTTTGCTGCCGGATAGGGAACGAGCCACCAAAGTGCTTTTGAATTTTACATTCCAAATCCTCTTACACCCACAACGGGCGCTTTTGTTTTGCCGAGATACATCCTTTTTTTCTCTATAACGAAAAGTATAGAAGAAAACACGAAAAACAAGAAATCAGCACCCAGAATGAACGACCCGAAGATGCTTTTATCGTCCCACGTACATGGGTTTAACTTCTGGCGTGCTGGGAGATCGGTTTTATGAGGTTTACCAACAACGACAGCAAAAAAAAAAAAATAAAACCAAAACCCGTGACGGGACCGGATGCAGGAAATGAATCTTTATGATCGTGCCCCTGCTAAGAACGGAAGTACGGGAGGGGAACGGCGGGACGGTAGGAAGAACGAAATGCCATAAAATGACACCATCGGATGCGGATACCATGCCAGGCCTCTAGTTGTGGCAAGCAAGATTGATCGAATACTTGTTGAGTGCAATATTTCATAAATACTTCATTACAGTGATTTCAGTAGCATGGGAACTCTTGGGTTGTGGGCATCAGTGTTCCAACATTGGGCACGCTCACCAGCAACAACAAAAAAAAAACTCCCAGTAAAGGGACAACATAATGGGTGAGAGCAGCGAAAATATGGATTGCTGTTATTTATTGTTACTTTTATTGTTTCCTTTCCCAACCTAGCGTCCCAAAAATTCCGTACCCAGGGATGATTGACATTCCGCTGTTTGCATGCACCTAACATGCTGGCACAGGAAGTTATGTGGGAAATCCTTTAAATTAGGGCACGATAGCGGGAGTTGGAGAACTATAAATCCGTACATATGTCAGCTTCCGGGTGCGTAACGGGCGGGCATGAAAAGCTCCGGGAACATGCTGGCTTCCGACAAATGTCAAACGAGAACCGGTCGCTTGCAGGGCAGATGAATTGGAATTAATGTCCCCCTGTAATGCTGCAATCATAGTTACTGTTGTTGGGTAGCTGGATGCCGTGGCGTACCAATAAGCAGACACACACACACACACGCACCTTGCAGAGTGATCTAACATGCGCATCCTTCCTCAGGTTTATCTATACTCGCCATCCTTCGTCTACCAGTACGTGAACAGCAGCGGTATAGCTTTGGTGCAGCTGATGGCGTACATCAGTTCCTGCTGCAATCCCATCACGTACTGCTTCATGAACAGACGCTTCCGGCAGGCGTTCCTCGGCATCTTCAACTGCTACCGTAGTCGGTAAGTATGGAGGTGTTGACGATGTCGGTGACAGTGCCGCTCGCTCGTCATCAGCCTTGAAATGGATTAACACACCTGCCGTGTGGGCTCAGAACACACGCACACACACACACATACTTATCACACAAACACCCATACCTAGACTACTCTCGGCATGCCTTCTCTATCTAATTCCCAACTCCACCCATCGTCACTACCGAAGGCGAACTATGAGCAGTTTCGAGTATTGGAAAAACTGTTTTCTATGTGTTTCTTTTTTCCATCCTCTCTCACGCACTCTCCATAAATATTCTCTCTCTCTCTCTTTCTCTCTTTATTTCTCTCTCTCTCTCTCTTTCTTTGTCTCATATATCCTTCACTATACTGTACTTCTTTCGCTCGCGACTGTCAATCTTTCGACATGTCTATTTGACTGAGACTGTGTATGTGTGTGTGTGTTTGCCAATGCCAGCATGCCAATCTGCTGCTGTTTCTGCTGCACGTCAAAGAATGGCCCGATGGACGGTGTGGAGTCGAAGGCTGCCGCCTATCTGCGCCAGAACACCATCAACCAGTCCGGTGCGGAGCGCAACAACTCGGACATGTCCGGTAACGATTCCCTGGTATACGTCGGGCGTGGACTCGTACAGCGATCCGGTAAGTGTCCGCTTGCCTCCACCCTCCCTCCCTTCCTGCGGTCACCGTGCGAGCAGTGGCTTTGTGGTGGTGAGTGGCGGTCGGGATCGGAGTAAAGGGGGAAGTGGAATGGGAGAAGACAGCCGGGAGGAATGGGGGGGAAACGAAGGGACGGGAGGACAAAAAAAAAAGGAGCGGGCGGCCATACGTCACTGGCACACTGTTCCTATGGGTATGCTGCGCAATTGAATTCCATTTTTCTTTTCTGCTTTTGCCACATTTGTTTTTCTTTCCTTCCTTATTCTCCCTTCCGCCCCCCCCCTCTCC
>KZ061932.1:61757-80948 GCA_002091835.1 Anopheles maculatus | reverse complement strand
GTGGGCGAGATGAGTTGAAAGCAAAAATTAGGCCAAAAAACCTGAAACAAGCGTTCGTGTATTCCCGGGGCTCACCGCATAAAGAACGGTTTAATGAATTCTTAGCCTGTCTCACTCTCTCTCTCTCTCTCTCTCTCTCTCTCTCTCTCTCTCTTTACTGCTTCGTTAGCAGTTCTTTTCTTCGCCTTTCTCAGCGGCCCACGCCAGAAACAAAAAAAAAAAAACTGGTACGTTGTTAGGACACCGTCATCCTAAGTAGCCATGTTGGCTGCTTTCACTTTTCACGTCATGTTTTGTTTTGTTTTTTCGTTATTTGCGATATATAATGCTCTCCCACCTAGAACCATCGTTTAGAAAACGACTCTTTCGTGTTGTTTTTCTTTTCTCATCCCTCCCCTGCTTCTTCTTCCTCTTTGTCGTCTGCGTTTTCTTCTTCGTTTTCTTCCACCGAAAGGAAATGATGGCATTCTAGGATGGGTGAGTGCGGCGGGCAAATTAGCTCCCAATAACACAGCAAAAATATGTGTGCTTGTGTGTTTGTGTGCCGTTGAAAAGGGCGACTGACGGAACGGTTGCGGAGATAATTTTCCACCGGTGGCAGCGTAAAATGCAAATTACGACCCTTCGGGCGGCCAAACGATCGTTCCTTTCCGAGGCCGGCCGCGCTGTACCGGGCGCACTTGCCCCAAACCGGAGATGAAGAAATAAACGCAACGGCGGACTGTGCGGGTTGGGTAAAATCGACGGCTTTGACAACGACGTGACAAACTTGTCCATTCGTTCGGCACACACACACACACAATGAAACAAACAAAAAAAACCAAGCAAACTGAAGAGCTGGCAAGGTTAATGTGGTGCTGTTCTTGGGCGGATGGGCCGTCGCTTTCCTTCCCATTATTAAAATGAAGAGCCCGTCGTTTTGCGCCCGCCGCCCTACTGGCGGGCACGTATAGGCTCCGGGCCTTCGAGTACACCTCTTAAACGCACCATTTCCACTAATGCGCCCGAGTTGGGAAGGTAATTGCGATAATTTGATCGTGCGACCGACTTTCGGCACACGGAAAAGCGGGAGGGAGAGCGTGAGAGATCTTTGAGCAATAAAATTTTGTTGCCTCACCGAACGCTGGATGATTCGTTCCGGCTGCCTACTATTGCTGATAATATTTGTTTTGGCTACTGGTTGTTTTTTTTTTTGTTCGTTGCTTCTTTGCTCCCCCGCAGAGCACGGTTCCGGGAAAGCCTTTTTAGAATTGAAAGCGGTCCCAAAAAGATAGGCACTGCGGCACGGCGCCCATTGGATGACAGATAATTATTTCTCGTCTTAGTTGCGCTTCATCATCGCATCATCCCGTTGCAATACAAAGTAAAACCTCTGGTGAGCGCTAGGAGCGCGAGCTGCTCATTTCATTTTACTACAGCGCCACGGCTAGCTATGACGCAAACACTGCTCGAATTCCGCATCCGGGAGGAGTTAGCGGGATGGGATTATAAAGCAAAAAGGGACCGGTCGGTCGTAAAGTTCTGCCAGTGTTCAATTGAACGATCGGCGGACACAACTTTAACGCCAAAACAAAATGGTCGTTTGCCGTCCGGATAACAACTTTTCGTTTCCGCCCTTGTGAGCCGAAACGTGCGATTAATTGGCAAACACTCGCGAACACGAGAAGCGAGAGCGAGAAAGAGTTAATGAAACAAAGAAAAAAAAACACACACACACGCACATCACAAAAAGAACTGCTAGCAGTAGTTTCATGTGTGCGAATCGTTCGATGTTACTACCCTGCCTGTCCGCGCGCAGGAAGGAAGTATCGAGATCGAAGCCAGGATAATGTGCCCGCCCCAGTGACTACTCATTTGCAATACTTTACCATTTAGCGGTGGTGGCGTTGCGATAGGCGATGGGCGGAATTTGCTCTGCGGGGATGAACGAAACGGACGCTAACGCACACTCACGGTACACGGGCACAGTTAACGAGGGTTTTAACAAGCCGGCTATTTGCAAGCGCTCGAGCACAGTTTTCTTCTCGTTTTGTGTTCGTGCGCCTGACGAGATTGCAAGAGCGCATCTATACAAAAACACGACAACAAAAAAAAAGCCACGACAAAACAACTTACTTCACACACCGGTGGACGATCGAGGCGCGATTTTATCTGGTCCGCCGTGTACCGGATTGAAATCACTTAAAACATCGGAAGCGGAAAAGGTTACGGATGCAATAATCATAACAAGTAATTTTACCCTGGTGCTAGTGTTACTGCCTGCGTGTCGTACGCGTGTGTCCGACCTTCGAGGGCGGAAGCTGCCATCGCTATCGCCGATGTGCACGGCAAAACGGCCAACACAGAAACAGAACATATTACGAGATTCGTGAGACCCCGGTCAACCCGGTCTCGGCACTGCTCATTAATATTCATGGTTATATCTTGTTATACCGTTTGCAAATACGACGAATTCGTTCGACTCTCCGGCAGCAATGAAGCTCGGTGAAACCTTTTCCGCCTGTGTGGGTGTACCGTACGGCGAGACCGAAACACGCCGGACAGAATTATGGCCCACTTTGGCCGGAAGATCGATTGCGCCTGGCCTGTATGCAATGCTTTCAATAGGGTAGACGAAACGAGTCTAACTCTCGCACACGCCGGACGCGTATGATTGATTTTGTTGTTGTCTTTCTCTTTCACACACAGACGTTGTTTTTCTTCAACCTTCCCCCGTCTAGCTTGGCTGGATGGTTGTGTGCCGGGGGAGAGAATAAAAATGGAGCAAACGAAGACAGAAAGCAAAAAAAAAAAAAATAAACAAACCAAACTCTGGGACCGGCTGGTACGAGTTTTGATGGAGGCGCATGGTTCTAGACACGGCTGGGAAGAACCAAGCGCTTTCGTGCCTTTCGTTATTATGAAGCCCGGTTTGCTTCGGTTCGCCGGAATTGTGTGCAACAGATGCTGTCTCAATAACACACTGAGGCGAACCCCGGGACAAACAGGTTCACGTACGCGCTCGAGGGAAATGGCGCTGTTGTTACCAGTTACTTTGATGATGCTTCGTGTTTTTTTTCCTTTGCGGCTGTGTATGTGTTTGTGCATCACTTGTGGTAGTGAGGGGGGGGGGGGGGGAGGAAGAAGTAATTTCAAATGAGGGCTACCAAAAAAAAAAACAAACCCAATCCAACCACTCGACAGCAGCACAACACAAAACCCATGTGAACGGGAAGGGACTTTCCCAACGTTCAACAGGTTGTCCGCATGTAGTTCGGGCGAGTTTTCTGACACGATAGTTGTTGTTTTCGTTGTGCAGCGAGAGAGTTGGCGACATGGATGATTGAAACCGTTCGGGTGTTGTTTTTGTTGTTCAGCTGTTTCCATCCCATTAGCTCTAACCCTCCGCTCGGCTAATGACTACCGCTCATGCTTACCACCGTTAACAGGACCACAGATTTGTGTGAGTACGCGGGGGAAACGAAACCAAGACGTTCCAACAATGAAAACTGTTCCGGGGAGGCTAGACTCGAAGCGATTTTTAGTGATCGAATTTTTCGCTTTTCCTTGCCGTTTTCTTTTTCTGTTTCGGTTTTGGCACCAATTCAACCGTACGGCTAATTGGAAAATGCCTTCTCCCACTGCTCATGCCACCTGTACGCGGTGGACAACGCTGGTCTGCACGGCATTGCTCGAAGCGGTGAAAAGTTTAGGCCATGTTGTTTGTTCCACCTTTCCACCGTACAGATCGGTTGGGCTCCATTACGTGTCGGTGTCACACAGCAACCGCAATTTGTAAATGGGGATGAAGCAGAGGTGGTGGGACGTGTTGTTGAAGTGATCCCAACACTAAACCACACGCGCGCGCACACACACACACAGCGGTTTCTTCGCATATTCCAATCAACAACGTGCTACCACCGCCATCTGCCTGGCAGTAAAACTTTCGTCGGAACGAAAGTTTTGCCTTTGGCGAGGGTGCGAACGTAAAAGGAAGACGCACGCGGCGCAAAGGGACAACAAAACTCATAAAAGTTCCAAAGTGAAAAGGTGCCACCGGATTTCAATCCGCCGCCGGAATCGTCGGGAACGTAAATTTCTCGTGCCCAAAGCTCCACCATCGCTTAAAGCTGGACGGGTGCGCCACCAGCTAAACGCAACCCGTAGTTCCCCGTTTTGTTTAGCAGCCATTTTGTTGCCAGGTTGGAGTTTTTTTCCTTTTCTTTCTGTGGGGATCGTGAAAAAGAGGGAAAAAATTGTAACAGTCGCCGTTTTTTGTTGTTGCGGTTTCCATTCTTTTTCGGTATTGAATGGTGGCGCGCGGCTCGATAACCGGAAGAACGCACCCGACGACTAACTTTCTTTCAAGCGTTGCTTCGTTTGCTGCTTCTTGCTGATATTTTTTCTTTTCTGTTTACTTGATGGATTGAATGTGGAATGCGGAGAGACTGCGTTGAGACGGGTGCGAAGGACGGATTTCCAATTCTAATTTAGAGTTTCAGATTTATACCAATTTCTTCCGTTTTTTTGTGTGAGTGCGTTTATGTTTTGTGTTCTCTTTCTTCAAGGTTCGGTTTTTCCTGTTTTCAATTTTTTTTGCTGGCCTGTTACTGCTGTTGTATCAAACTTCATTTCGCGTCCAGGGCGATGGAGAGCGGACAGTGCTTACTGCAGTTGTTTTATCTGGAAGTGTTTTTTTTTCCATTTCCCGAGCGGCGAAGCAGTTTATCGAACGGATGTGGTACGGCGAAATGTGTTTAGCCCAAAACTTAGCTCCAAAACCACTTAACTCATCAGCGAAAGAAGCGAGTCCAGTGATGGGTACAGGAGCAGTAGGGGGTTGGAAGGACAGGAAGGGTGGGGGAATAATGTTCAGCACCATCCGGATGGGAGTCGCTGCTGTTCGTGTGGACAGTATATTACCCACCGAGAACACTAATCCCCATTTCTCAACTACCACCTAGCAAAGCGTCTTGTGTATCCTGGTCACGGCACCAGCAAACCTCATGCCGGCTGGCATGCAGTTGTTTTCTTTCCGAAAGCGGAAACCCCCGAAAACGAACGATAATAATGTAATACGAAAGCCTGACGAAAGGCCTGGCCCACCACCGACGGCAGTGGATTCGCTTGTGTGGCGAACGGTGGCGCTGCGTTGAGGTTATGTTGATTGACGTTGTGCCGGTCATGCTGTAACGTACGAGCGGTGGACAAACGTACGCCCGGTCGGGCAAGCACTGATCTGTTTGTCTTGTTGTCTTGTGACTGCTGTTTGCCTTCCATCTTGTGCTTCCTAATCAAACAGAATCTTCAAGTGGCACTCGACTGCCGTGGCTGGCAGGACCACCGTTCTGGGAATGATTTTTGATTTCAACTTTCAACCATTCCGGTCCAGCCGGCCCTGGTCCTGGACCTTTCCGGACCAGCGCACCGTTGCCGTCCGTGACTGAGGTTGAATGAGTTCATTCAAAAGCCAAATCATCAAACCCGCACCCTTCTCTTGTTCCATCACGCTCGAAAAAAAACCAACACCTGTCGCAAATGAGAGGGAGACAGAACGGTTCGTTCCATCAGCCATCACCGTCAGCTGCACCGTAATAATGGGTTTCCCGCGAAGCAATCTAATCAATTTCCACCGCAAGCGTTCCACGGAAAGTAGCGCCAGCTTAAGCTGTACCGTAATCATTATGTGATTAAATAATCGCGTTGCGCGAAGGCAACACTAACCAACATACACACACACACATACACACAAACGAAACGCTTTCATCCCTCTCGAAGTGCAGAAGAATGCGAGGGTTGTTCTGCTCAATAAAGCAGAAAGCGGGATGAAAACCCCCGCAGTGTGTCGGGTCGGGATAAGCGGGCAAAATAAAACCGGGGCGAAAAACTTCAAATTTCACACCCTTACGCACATCTGATTGGCGTCTGGAAGGGGGGTGTAGGGGGCGGCAAACGAGCGACCGGAATATAGTGCGATGGCTTGGAATAATTTACAGGTTTTGCAGGTGGTGAACGAACGATTTTGATCGACCACACACACACACACACACACACACTTCTACAGCGATCGAAAGGCGGGTGGTGTCATGCTTTTCTCGTGTATCCCTTTGTTCCATCATTGTGTTTTTTTTTACCGCAGAATGTTACGTTTCTTATAAGATCAGTGCAAATGTTACGCCGGTTCCACTTATAGCCATTTTTTTTTTGGTTGTTGCCCGATTGTTATGGCCAAATCGTGGCATGCTGGACGGATAACAGAGGGAACTAGAGATGAAAAAAGGATACTGCCAAACTCCAAGTTGGCCAAACCTGCCACCTGAGCACGGTGGGTAAAATAAAATTATCCAAAACTCAACTTTTTTTAATCAAATAATTGTGGGTTTTCATGGGGTGCAACATTGTATTATAAAGGTGCTGCAAATACGATACGAATATCGAGGTTAGCTCAATGCGTCTCGGTCGCACAACAATGATTGCACGTTGTTAGTTATGTGTAAAGGATGTAAGAAATGGTAAATCAACACCTCTCTTAAAGCCAACAATTTAATGCCAAAGCAAAATCAGCAGAAGTAAACTTGTCTGTGAGAAAGATTTTTTTTTCAATGCTAATAAACTCTCTTCAGCTGAGTGTTTTACTTATTTCTAACAACATTATTCGCTAACATTAAATGAAAATTGTCAGGTCTATAAATAACTTTTGACGGTTTTTATACATGCGTCGTTTACTTGAAAATTTTACTTTAGTAAAATCTGGCAACACTGTTATTTTGAATTGAAGTGGAAGGGTTTTTTTTGCACCGTATTGTAAATGACGTGTTAAAGTGGATTCATTACGAATGCCCGGGACATGCTTTTTTCTCGAAACCCAAGCGGAACATTCATGGCGCCACGGTAATGCTGTGCATTTGGTGGGACCAGCTCGGTGTGGTGTACCACGAAGTGCTGGAACCAAACGAAACCATCACGGGTGGCGTTTACCGACGACAAGTTTGGAATGAAGTTTGGAAATCCGTAAAAAAAACTTATTTATAGACCTGATTCCACGCAAATGTGATATTCTACACGGTTTGTAATCTTATGACAAATATGATATACTAAGTACTAGGCGCCTCCATCGGTACCTATCGTCTAGATGGGTATTACGCGCCTCCATTACGTTGAATTTACTTTGAATGTTATTTTATTTTAATTGTACTTTATTTATTTTTTTTTTATTATACCTTTGTTTTGATATGAATTTGAAACAGTGAAGTTGTTAATGACTTCAAATGCTCTTTGTGATAAAAATGTTCTTAACTCTCAATACATACTGATAGCCAAAACTCGTCAGCACCAACGGCATTATGGATCTGTCTGGAAAAACTTCAAAATTATATGTAGCAAAGAAAAGAAGAAGAACCGAAGAAGGATGGATGCGCGAACATTTGTTTGCTTTGGTAACTCTGAGAGCCTCTTATACCATCGGTTCTTTTGAAGTGTAAATTAGTTTTAAATAGTTTGAGAAGTTATAAATATACAATGTTTGGCAAAAGGCTCAAAAAGTCCATCCCGAGTCCATAAGAGATTTGCCTTGCAAATGATCAGCCTTATCCTACTAGTGCCGATCGTATATAACCTGGACAATGTTTCCTATGAATAAGTTCCAAGTCCAAGGGGTATTGGACTATATTGGATGGTTTGTTCAGTCGTCGCCTGACCGAGAATGAGTAGGTGACCCCCGGTCTTTAAACGAAGAGTTCACGATGAGGATGTGAGGGTTCATATTCAAAATTTAGTCTTATTTTCTTTCAATCTATGCAAGCAGTTTTGACCACACCCAGAACACACTGTTCAAGCTTTGCGATATCAGCTGCGTTTTGCATACTGTTAGGTGTGTATCGCATAGTGATTAACAAATTTCATCAAGGATAGGGGCGCTCCTGGAGTATTTTACCCAAAGTTTATATCACCTCGATGAAGATTATACACTGTTGGATGAAATTATTCTGTTGCTTCGTTAAGCTATATCTAGTTTCAGTACAATTAAGCGAGAATTTGGGATGCACTTAGTCTACTAACGGTCAAAAGTTCTGTATGTTGACTAACGTTTTGGGATTAGTTTACCTCTTTCGGTATAATCTACTGTGTTTGTTCGTTTGTGTTAACAGAAGGAACATTTCAGAGTTTCTGCTAAAATCATCATAGGCCCAACTATGTTCAGCACAAAAGCATTTTTTTTTAGTTTTAAATAAATAAGAATATTTATAATAGGATGAATTAAGATCGAATAATTAGTATTTTATTATGACATCATCTGTGGCTATGCAAGTAAGTAAGTAATATAACAACACCTTCAGTTTTCGACACCTTATTTATTCTGCTCTACGGTTCTAATGTCGAAGAACGCTAGGATTAATTTGAATAGCAAATTCGCTCAATTTTTTTTATACATTTAGAATGGCCTGGCCGTATTGCTTATCCTAAATTATAAACTAAAGGAACTTTTTGTAAATTACAAAAATACAGTTCTCATTGGTTGGGAGACATCTCCTCCTCCGAACCATGAAAGGGCACCAAATCCCGGGTGTGATCGGGCGATTTGTTGTTAAATATTCCAATATCCGTATTGGATGTCCGTTTTGTAGCGAGGGTCTTTACCGTAGACCGTGACTCTAGCGCTTTCGGGGAATGCCTCCTTGTTCCTTCTCACTGTCTTACCTGTCGATTCCTTTGGTCAGTGCAACTGTGCCGTACCAACCCCATTGCAAACCGTACTCAGTCACTCTTCCTTTCTTCCATTCATACGTCAAATTGTGCAAAATTCATCGGGAAGAATCCTGGATCTCATTCTGGCAAATGATAACGCATCACAGCTTGTTAAAATAAGTACGCTTTTACCAGAGGAACATCTATTGCCACCCGATAGCTACCACCCACCACTGCTAATCACTTGCGACTGTCGGAGTGAACTGATCAACAACAATGTTCCAAGTCGAACACGGACTCGGAAACGAAATTTTTATCGCGCTGACTTTAATGCCATCAACACTGCCATTGCTTGTTCAAATTGGGAAAATATTTTCATTAGCCAGTCAGTAGAAGAAGCCGCTTCCCTATTTAACAGCCGGCTGATTGAAATTATCAATGAATATGTTCCTTTCTGTCGACCGAAATGTTGGCCACCCTGGTCAAACAGGGAGTTAAAAGCGCTAAAAAGAAGAAAAAATGCTGCTCTTAGACAGCTTCGACAGTTTTCATCGTTGAACAATAAGCTATCTGCTGCCCAATCGCTCCGGGCCTACAGCTCGTAAAACAAGCTTTTACACAAGGCTTATATTGCAAGAACTTAGCGCAATTTCTACGCAAACCCAAAAGCCTTTTGGAATTTCGTAAACGCAAGTCGGAAGCATTCCAACCGTGCTTCTTGTATAGAATATAACGGCGCATCAGCGAATACAGAGGAAGATATTAGTGAGGTGTTTGCAGCTAGATTTCTTGACGTCTATTCTGAAAGGATAACGAATGCAGCAACGATCGATCAAGCAATCTCTTACACGCGACAAGATGCCATAAATGTGGTTTTAAACATCAATACGGAAACCGTCAAAGCCGCCATACAAAAATTGAAAACATCTCAAATTATTCAACCTCTCCCTTAAAGCTGGTGTTGTACCACGTATATGGAAAACATCCTGGATGGTCCCTTTATTCAAAAAAGGTGACAAAAGCTTGGCGATAAATTACCGCGGCATTACCTCTCTGTGCGTTTGTGCGAAGGTTTTGGATCTGGTAATGCACGACTCACTCCTAAGAGCTTCAGCCAACCTCATCAGTCATGAACAACATGGATTCATGCCAAAACGCTCCACTACGATTTGTTTCAGAATGTGTGAGTAGTATGGATCAGGATCTGCAGGCGGACTGCGTATATACCGATCTAAAAGCGGCCTTCGACTGCATATCGCATGATATACTCTTGAAGAAGCTCGAAAGGCTAAGCGTTCCACAACAAATCCTGCTCTGGCTGCGGTCGTATTTATTTGACCGATCGTATCGGGTTAAGTACGGACAATGTTTGTCAAGTCGGTTCACTAGCAGCTCTGGGGTCCCACATGACAGCAACTTAGGACCGCTGCTCTTTCTGTTATATGTGAATGATGTTTGTGAAGTTCTTCCTGACAACATACGCTGACATATACGCTGACGACCTGAAATTATGTATGCCTGTGAAAACTATCGACGACTGCAGAACGTTAAAGAGAGCAGTACTGTATTTCAACAATTGGTGTGAACTGAATTCGATGAAGCTTTGCGTTGATAAGTGTCATGTGGTGTCCTTTACGCGCTCTTCCAAGTAAAATACGATTATGTTATTAGGGGACAAGTCTTGACTAGAACCGACCTAATACGCGATTTAGGAGTATTATTTGACTCTAAGCTTACTTTCATGCCACACATGGAAGATATAATCGGACGCGGCAACAGCGCATTAGGACTAATTTTTAAAATGACGAAAGACTTTGACGATCCCATGTGCATTAAAAGTTTACTTACTTACTTACTTACACCGTTTTCGAGCCCAAGTAAACACGTTTCAGCTGCATCTGAACACTGTTCAACCGTAGGTAAACACTTGACGTCCAACTAAACAGCTGCTGCCTAACTAAACTTCGTTCAAACGAAACTCAACATCGTTCAACCCCAACTAAACATTTTGTATCCCAGACGTCATTGCACGTTTATATTCCACGGACTCGTTTCTTGTAACATCGTTGTCTTCCGCGTTCATAGCAAATTCGCGGTCATCATGAAGAAAATATTTTTTAAATTGTATGCAGTTTATTATAAAACTTTCTTGTGCCTGAATTAAAAAAAATAGTCTATTTTTAATCTATTAATCTTTGCAACTGAAAGGAACATAAAGAAGCTAAATCTGTCATATAAACATATCAGCTTGGAGGTGCCAAATGTTTAGTTGGGGTTGGACGATGTTGAGTTTCGTTTGAACGAAGTTCAGTTAGGCAGCAGCTGTTTAGTTGGACGTCAAGTGTTTACCTACGGTTGAACAGTGTTCAGATGCAGCTGGAAGGTGTTTACTTAGGCTCGAAAACGGTGTATCAGGCGCTACAACCGCTTCGCGGTCTTGGCCTGCTGCAACAATCCTCGATACCGCTCACGGTTTAGCGCCGTCGTCTGCCAATCAAGTATCCCGGCCGTTCTGGCGGACGCATCAACGCCATCACTCCATCTCAGTTTGGGCCTACCACGCCTCCTCTGTCCATGTGGACGGCCTAAAAGGACTTTACGGGCTGGGTCGTCCGGTGCCATTCTCATGACATGACCAGCCCACCGAAGCCTGGTGAGCCTAATTCGCTGCACGATGATGGGATCACCGTACAGCTCATAGAGCTCGTCATTGTAGCGGCTCCTCCATTGTCCTTCCACACATACGGGGCCAAAAATCCTTCTGAGCATCTTCCAATCGAACGCGGCTAAGAGGGTTTCGTCAGTTTTGGACAAAGTCCATGTCTCAGAGGCGTATGTGAGTACTGGGACTATAAAGGTTCTGTACAGTCCCACAGAACACAAGACCATAGAAGATAATCTATGTCGTGGTATCCGAGGCCACTGCCACATACTTGGGAGTCGACCTGTCCTATACGCTGGAGATGTGCGCCCAATACGAAATGGTTAGACCTAAGTCTAGACATCAAATTCGCTCAATACGATGTAATATGTAATTCGGAGTGTATTATTTAATTTATATTGCTTATAGAGATTTAGCGCGTTCTTTCGTTTAGCGCGTTTCGTTTTTAGAAGAGTGTTTAAGACCGATCGGTTTGAGTAACGAGATAAGACTAAAACGATTTTATTACAATTATCATTACCTTAAAATTATAACTTTGTAGTAGTGTGATGTGAATAGACGTAGCGCGTAGTGTGTAGCATGTATCGTGTATCCTGTCGTGTATCATGCATCGTGTCGTGTATCGTGTCATGTATCGTGTATCGTGTGGTACAGTACGGTGCACAAACGGATACGGCTGCCACAGAGATTTTATAGAATTCATGGTTTTTTGGGTAATTTTTTTATTTATTTTTATTTATTTTCCATTATGACGGCAGGGTGCCGTATTTTTTTTTGAGGGATTTTTTTTATGTATTTTCTTTCAATTTTGCATTTAATATTGTAATATTAATATTACTTACGAAGCAAATTTCCAATTATTTTTCATGTCAACAGTTTATCCGTCAATCGGGGGTTGAAACGGGTTCCATGCAAAGATAAAGTTTGAAATATTTCAAAAATAAAATACCATTTGTGTTTACCTACCAAAAAAGCTTAAATAAATGTAATTATTAAATTTTCAACAGTAGTAAATTCAATATTCCCTGTAATAACATATTAAATTAAGAATGTTTGTGGTTACGTGTGCGCCATATGTTGAACAAAGTACTAGGCGTCTCCATGAGTATTAGGCGTCTCCACTATTTTAGTTGTTGAAGTAAATTTATTCCGAGTAATTTTTTTAAATTACAAAACATATTTTTCCAATCAAAACAACGTTTTTTAAAAGTCGTTTAAAGTCTCTTTAAAGCAATAAGATCAGTATGAAATCAGAAATGATATTACTGGTAGTGGAAACTTACATGTAGTTGTTGCGTCAACGGAAGTGTAGTCGGTGCCATAACAATATTTCTTATTTCTCAAAACACAATATCATGCCACCATCGCATAGAAACTGCCCACTGTGCATCGTGCCATGGTTTAAGTGTATTCTATAAAACCACAAACCGTCTCGCTGTCTCACCGGCTTCTTTTCGCTCCGGGATGATGGCAGAAGTTTCACGCGCAGTCCCATTTTAATGAGTCCATCGGTCGATGGACGTTTCAATTTGCGTCCGCCGGTCGCACCCAGTCGTCCGCCCAAACAATTGATTGAAAAATTTTCGCTGATAATTAATGACGAAGGATGAACTGTTGAGCTGCGGGAAAGCAAGGAAAGCAAGGACGATCGGCCAGAACGATGAATACGGTTCGTGCCAAATGTTGTCCCGCTAACCCAACCAGAGCCAATAAACTTTCAATTTGGGGTGTTTTGGTTTTGTTGTTGTTTAGTGTGTTTTTTTTTTTTGGTTTGGTTCAGTTTCAGAATCCATTTTATTTGAAATTATTTTTCCGTGTGATTTTTGTTTTTTTTTTTTTGGTGTTTTATAATTTTATCTCACAATTGTTATTATAACGCTTCTTTCGAGTGCCACCACCACATAGCCCTTTTTTCCCTCCTCTTCCTCCTCTCATCCCCCTCCGCCCATCACCTAGTACGTCTGATTGTTGTTGTTGTGTTATTTTCCTCTTTTTGTTGCATTGGTTTTGTTGGTTTCCATTTGTGTTTCTTTTTGTTTCGATAACATTATATCATCGCTCTCTCTCACTCTCTTTCTTGCTTGATTAATCGAGTTTCATATGATTTACCCTTTGTGCGAAACCCTTACACACACACACATACACACACGCGCACGTACGCACACTGCACATACACACATAAACGTTCGCATCGTTCCAAAGCGTTCCCAGCACGATCTTGCACGGTCTAGCTCCTAGAGGACGCACATCACACCGGGCCAGTTTCCCGGGTTTAGGCCCGGCGCGACGAATTTCCACCGCCGGTGGGAACGAAACGGGACGATACCGTGGTGAGGGGCGGTTCAGGAGATGGTGAAGTTGTGATTGGTTGGGTAGGGTTGTAATGGCGTTTAGAGGTTATGGTAGAATTAAGAAGAACTTGCTAATATTCAAAATAGTAACTACATCCACACTGCTATGCGCTCTTTCTCTTTCTCTCTCTCTCTCGTTGCATCCTGGTTATCTGTGAGTTGTATCTATGAGTTTATTTGATCAAGTAACAATAGCTGTATCCTGTTAGTACCGGCATGTGGTGGTGTGCCCTCGGCCTGATTCTCAACATTCGGGGGCCATCTTGAAACGTTGCAGGCGGCCATTGATAAGTTAAATTGCGTGTACCGTGTACCGTGTCTGTATATAATTGTGTCTGTAAGTGTATGTATGTCACATTGTCTGCTCTACCTGTTACATCTGCTTTCACATACATCGGTTTACAATAATACCTTCAATTCTGATACTGTTCTTTTTTCTCGATTTTCTCTTCTGCTCCTGTTATTCGTTTGCTTATTTATGCGGGATGGCGCTTCTGCCGCGCTTTTACATTTAGTTTATTCATACTCCTTTTTTTTGCTTGTTTTGTTTACATTTTTTCTTCTTCTTTAAGATGGGAGATTTAGAAATCGTTTATGCGAAAGAAAAACCCGAATATAATACACAATATAGCGTTCGTCCTTCATCTTTCAACATTATCAACATTACTGTTAGTGATTACGCATGATTGAGGTTTTAATAGATTCTCTCTTGTATGTTGTGTGTGTTTGTGTGTTGTTGAGTAGGGGTGATTTACATATTTTTGGTTGAGCTGTAGTTACTTCGAAAGGAGTAACTTAAGCCCTTGTTTTTTTTGTTTATGTTTTTCAACCTCGCCTCTTTACTATCTACTACCTGATACACGGGGGCTGCGAACTCCGGGTGCACCGTACTCAACATTTTTCGCTACATACACCGGCCTGCTTTACATATTCATCCAGGTGCAACGGTAGCGTTCGCCTTCTTGTGTATGTGTTTGTGCGTGTGTGCGTTGGTTGGGGTGGAAAAATGGGAAACATTGATATTTGATTGACTATTAGCAGTCATGGGAGTGTGGGAGGTTGAGTTGAGCGGGATTGGGAAAAGTGGAAAATGTCTGGATGGAAGCAGTATAAGGAGAGTTCAGTAAGCTGTTTTTTTTTTTGTAACATCGTCGCTTCCCGCTTAGTGCAGCGTCGAGTAGAGCGGCTTCGTCTCCGGTTCGTACTCCATCTCCTGCGGAAACACTACCTGGCTTGGTTTGTCCTTGAGGTACAGTCCGTAGCGCGATGGATATCTGCGAAGGAGAAAGCACAAAAACAAAACAATGGTTAGGAAAAACCGAACGAACGCGCGTTGGGCATCGGGTCGCCAGAAAAGCAATAAAAAACAGATATAAAATAGTTAAGCTGCTCTATTCGTTATTACACGGCGTGTGTGTGTATGTGTATCTTTTCTCTTCTTTGCGTTTACGACCAATCGTTGACGGCTTTCTGGTTCAGTTCAATTGCACCCTCCTCGCCAGTAGCCAGCAGTGTCCGGGAAGGTTTGCTTCGGTTTTTAATTTTCCCGGTCCCCAATCATAAAACTTGTCATAAGCCCGTGCGCGTGTTACTTCAATTCGGGTTTTGATGACTGAATAAGATAAGGCCACTAGGATGTGACAAAAGTTGGCGCTACTCTTCATCGGTTTCTGTTGGCGCTTCATTTAAACTTTTTTCCTCGGTAAGCGTCTTAAACTTGTACACAGAGAAGCGACGCGGCGCTAAGGATGAGTTTCGTTCCAACGAGTCTTGTGGCTAACGCCTTGGGGAGCGCCCTTACCTACTTTCTCGCACAGTGGTTAAAGGAGAATTAAAACGGTGAAAAGTGTATAACTTCTCTTGCGTTTGCTTACGGGAAATGGGTCTAGAAAACTGAAATTTTAGCCTGTATCTGTCAACCGTACGATCGCTTCCAAATCCATGCTCGAGTCTTAATCCAACCATGGGAAAAATATCCAAACATAAGAGCAAATACTTTTTAGCGAAAACATTTGTAAATATTATCATTATTGATATAATCATTATTACTGATTAATCAACAGCATATAGACGTCAGGCATTTATGTTTCATCATGATGCAAAAGTAGAATGCATTCTGGGCAGAAGGGAATAATGGGCCAGTGAGAAACAAGAGGTGACGCAATCACAGTGATCTCTCGATATGGTTATGCGTGGCCAAATTTTTGAGGGAATGAAGAAATATATTAGTTACATTAACACAAAAGTTATGTATTTGAATTATAAACCAGAAAGAAAATACTTGATGAACATTTACAATGATAATTTTTACTAGCTTGTAAGACAATATCATGATTCATGCCGGTCGTAAAAATAATTATACTTAGACAAGTAAAAAAAACTTTGTTGGAAAATTTCTACGACTTCACGCGTCCGTTGGGCTTTCAAACTCTCCAAACCTTAATCCGCATACATTCTTTTGTGTGAAGCGCAATTGAAAATGACACTAATTGTACTTGCAGAAATCTATGGACAATAATCAGACAAACAATGATAATAATAAGCTCTTTGGTACAAAAACCTCGGTCGAAGTTTCGGTCTGTCATTCCTGGCTTCCGTAATTTCGATTCGGACTCGATACAGACAGTATTCGTATCCGGTTTTGACGTGTGAAAACCTCAATAAAGATTTATCTTCTTCTTCTTCTTCTCTGACTCTACAACCTCCTTCTTGGCCTGATATTTCTGGCTTCTAGAACATGGTTATACCCGTAGCTGGATGGTCAGTCCTGAAAAAGATTTATCTACCCATTTTCTTACTTAACGAAAATTGTTTTAGCCGATATCTGTCAAATACTCAAAGATTCATATTCCGAAAAAAATGACAATCGACTAGTGATGGGTACATGGGATGAGAACTAGATATTTTCGATTCCGAAGCCAATTCAAATTACGACTCCGATTCTTGAACAGATTCATGAACCATTTCAGTTTTCGGAACGATACGAAAAAAAAATAAAACAAAAAGCCAAGAATAATGTTATGAATACACTATATTCAACGGTAAGTTCTGGGGAACCTATTCAAACTAATCGAACCAATACAGAGGAATGTTTGATCTTCTCATCTTTCCAGTTGAAATAATGACACAAATTTGAAAAAAGAAGAATATTTTATGATTAGGAGGATTCCATTTTGGACCGTTCACCCTTGATGAAGATATACTATCCAACTACGTGATACCAATAAGTTTAGTACGTCATTAGTTTGCCGGCATAACCTAGTAGATCGTTAAGCCAAGAAAAAGAAGAAATAGAATAAGTGGAAGGAGGGTCTCGGTGGAGAGCAATATCGATAGTTTCAATTGCTGATTCTGATTCAAATTAAACTCCGAATTCGGAATCAACTCCGGAACCGATTATAGGCCCGATTTCGGTTCTGGAACTGATCTCGGTTTCTGAATCAATTTCGATTTCGAAACGGATTCCAATTCCGGAACCCGTTCCATGATCTATTTTGGACCTATTCTTCGGAATCGATTCCACAAAACTCGGAGCTATTTGGAATCGATTCCGATCAAAACACAATTTTCCCCAATTTTTTTTCGCTAAATGTATGGCGCACTTGAAATATTTTATCAAGCAAAATTGAGCTAACAAAATATTTCTCAAAGTTTAATAACGAAAGCCAAATGCATCTTGAGTTTTCATGAACTTTGTATAGACATACGTTGAAATTGTTTTAACCATTTCAATCTCCATTCATTCTTATGACCTTGACTAACTTTGATACCTAACTTTACTGACCAATTTACTGATAAATAACACCCATAGTGAGTCAATGCTAATCGTTTGGTAAGGTTCGCAACAAGCCAATATTCTTGCCGGGCTGGATCATTGCACTCCCAGGAGACACGCCGACACAGACGACACTGAACATTTCCGGCATTTTTTAACGGATTTTTCACCCCTCCAAGTAAAATGTTCACTCTTGCAAGCGCAGCACCGGGAATTACCACCGGAACCGTCAAGCCACTATCGAAAAAAGTGTCCAACTTCATGTTGGCACAATTTACACTTTCAGCTCGCCGTCGGAGAAAACCGAACTGTATTATAATGCTGTATCTTTTTTTGCAGCTCTCGCTCTATTTCGTCTAACTTTGCATGTCCATCGGTGTGTTCCGTGTGCGCTCGGTGCGTAAAACTATCGCTAGCAGTGCATGGCTGTGGCGCTGGATGCAAAGTGCGAGATTTTTCCGTTCCGTTTTGCTCCGTATCGCCCCGAGGGAACCGTTCGCCACGAACGAACGGAGAAGAGTTTTGCGTAAAGTGATTCACCCGCAAAACCGTGATGGTTTTGGAATTTTTGCCCGGCTGTGTTTCAGTTTGGCTTTTTTTCTTCCTCATGCCGAACCGTTGGGCGACTTTTCCTACGTCCGACCGCTGTGGGTTCGCTATCATGATGGCTTGGATTATGGCGTGGGCTTGAATTGAATTAAATTATCCCCACTCGCCGACTGAGCCCTTGCTGAGAGGGAGTTTTTCTTTATTTTTATTCTCGTGTTTTCCTTCTTCTTCTTCAGGTTTGCTTCCTTTCTGCCATAATGCGCTACAAACGATACGATGGCAATTCGACAGTGTGAGCGTGTGAAATGGGAAAGGACGAGAAATACATCATTCTTTTGTCTGGGCGATGATGCCCGCCCCCCGTTACCGTACGCGCTGTGCCAATCTTAATCAAAGCTTTGTTGTAAATGTAACAAATAAGCTAATGAAGATAATTTTGCCAGCACGATTATCACAACCGAAGGCAAATCATCGAGTGGGTGCACATACCGTGCAGGAGCAGGAGCATTTATTTGGCCCCGACAGCATCCGAAACCCCTAGCCGGCAGGCAACTGAAGGCAAAAGTTTCATGATAAACGAATGGTTGTAACTTTTCATACCGCTTATAAATTTAATGCACCGCCGTTGGAACACCCGCCACACCCGCCTAACTCGCACGGGTTTACACGTGAAATCGGATCATGGAGCATGCACTCGAAGGCATTTAATGCAATTTAACATAAACTTACCTGCGGTCGATTTCCCGCATCCGCTCCAAATGGTCAGCCCAGGCTTTCTCGGCATCGGCCAGTCTGTTTACGCTTGCTGAAAATGGGTAAATAAATCGAACCATAAATGAGCAAATTATAATGCACTGTCGAGCGGTTTCTACGTTTGTTTTGCTTTTTGTTTTTGTATCTTTGCGGAAATGGCACATTTTCCGAATGTTTAACATACGATGATATTAAATTTTTCACGCAACGGTTCCGATTGGGGAAACAATTCTGGGGGTTGGTGTTCAGCGCAAGCCCTTGTGCGATCAGTGGCGGTGATGTGTAATTACATAAAGGCACCGAACGCAGCTCCATAAATATCGGCCAAATTCCACTAATCAGCAAGCAGCAATAGATTGTGCAAAATTATTAACAATGGAATTAGGGTTCGGGTGCGTACCATACCATTCGATGCACGCATTGCGTAAGCTACGCCC
>KZ061932.1:9127-61085 GCA_002091835.1 Anopheles maculatus | reverse complement strand
CAAATATCTATAACTTAAACAAAATGAATCAACTACTCTGGTGTGTTGGTCTCACAATGGTGGGACAACCTTAACCGTAGGAGACCTATGAGGAGTACAAAAATTTTGAGCAAATTTGATTTTTATGGTGAATTATTCACCATGCGATCAATTTTGGAGTATATCGTGGAGTAGCAACTACACTCCTATCTTCTCTTCATCGATTTTGAAGCCACATATGACAGTATCGCCATGGTAATGAGCTCTTTCGGAGTTTCGGCGAAATTTATCAGGCTTGTAAGAACGACAATGACCGATTGCACATGCCAGGTAGATGGACTTGTCTGTCTTCTCTTCAAATATAGCGATAGAGAGGGCCATCCGAGACTCGGAGGTAGAAACTTCGCGTACTATCTTCCTATTCGGTTAAGTCAACCGAAGTCATGGCATACACTGATGACATAGACATCATTGGTTTGTGGCTCGTGTTAGAGGTTAAAGAGCAAAACCCAATGGGGCCATGACCAAGGGCAATGATTTTCACTGGGGTAATGCACAGATAGGTGATCGCAAATGTGAAGATAGGTGTTCACCTATCTGAAGTCAAAAGTCACCACTGATAACAACATAGATGTTGAGATACGCGCAAGTGTGCTGGCTTCCAACCGATCATACTACAACCCGAGAATACTTCTTCACTCAAAACACCCATCGCGACGGACGAAGCTGGACTACAGAACGGTTTGAATCGCAAATGAGTTGTTAAACGATTCGAATCACAAATGAGTTGTAAAACGTTTTGAATCGCAAAGGAGAAAGCGATGAGAATGGTTTAATTTTTTGAAACGAGTTGTTATTCTCATCTCTACTGCAAAGGTTGCGTTTCAGCTTTCTGATAGCACTGATGAGTTCATCCTGATGACCAACTGGAGTCAGACCAGAGGGATGCAGCCATGGACCGAGTTTCCTGGAAACGGATAGGACACCAGGCCATGTCTATTAGACGTGCTCTCTAGGAGCAGGCCAAGAAAGAAGAAGGAGACTACAAAGGTTCGATGGAACCCTGCGAAAGTCTTGTGATTTCTTACTCTATCTTGCAAAGTATTATAGGTTCGAATTCTTTTGTAAAGAAAAATATAATTCCTTGCCAGCGCAGTCAAGTACGCTAGCACACGAAGCTCTTTTGTTTTACGGGTCCTCTGCTGATGTATGTCCTCACATATATCCACCCTTGATGTCAAAAACCCATGAAACATTCTATTCAGAATCTTATACACGAAATCCATGGTCTGATACGTGATTCGCTTTTTCAATGTCATCCAAAACAGAAGGTTCAATATAACAGGCGAAGAAGTATACCTTCAACAGTTTAGTAAACCGCTCATCTCTTTGTTTTGTTGTTGTTTGCAACCTTATCATTTGAACGCTCGTGGTAAGAAGCAAAATACTTGCACAAAAGTCGAGATGAACTGCCGTATTATAACTCCCACCTTTTTTGCCATTTTACTGATCACATAATCGATTTAGGCTGCAAACAATAGCCGATGTTGAACCGTCACTTCTAAACCCTTGATCTTAAAATCTTTTTCGATAATATCGCCCCCTAATCTGATGTCAGTGCTCATTGTAAGTTGTCTCGACGCTATTATATGAAGCTTGGTTTTGTTTGTGTTTTTATTTCTTGTATTTCAGCCATTTATACATAACATTCAGGTGTGAGCTGTTTGCATACTTTAGTGAGACATAAATACTATCGTGTCATATGCGAAAAGATTGATACCGGAGACCTCCAGAACTCTTTAAATGTGTTTTATATATGTGTACGACGAAAAGAATAGGTCCAAGGACACACTGACTCGAGAAATGTCACAAGTTCGCAAGAGCATTAAATATACATTTACCAAGCATAGTTCTCTGTGCTTACATATTTTCTATCCTTCAACTATAAACAGCGATCATATTTTTCGCTGAGTTCATTTTTAACCTTCTTTCAATTATATGAAAAATAAAAAGACTGCTAAAGTATTCGTTGGACAGAAACTCTTCTTCTCCGCCCAGTGGTAGATGCGACAGCGGCGCCGGTCTTCACACGGCAGGACCGGGGTTCAAGTCTCATCTGGGCCGTTCCCCTATAGTGAGGACTGACTATCCAACTATGCGGTAACAATAAGCCTAGTAAGCCAGAAATGGCAGGCATGACCTAAGAGGTCGTTAAGCCAAGAAAGAAGAAGAAGAAACTCTTCATCTTAGGAAGGTTTTATTGTAAGGCCATGCTTTAATTTTAAAATTTTAACTATTTTTATTATTGTTTTGGATATGTCTTACTTAAGTATCAAAAGTATAAATAAGATCGTGCGGTTCCGATAACAGCTGGCGCTATCAGTTCCAGGCACTTTATTCAATCTGGACACACTATCATTTGAAAATAAAAAAGTGTTTTTGCGGGAAACTCTATTTTATTATTCCAATATGAACAAAATGGCTCCAATATGAACGAAAAATCCTCCAATCCTACATAGATGCTTTCGCTGGCTGGTGCATATCCAACGGGCTCGTTCTTTGTGTCTCGAAGTGCTGTGTAATTTCGTTTGGTCGCTCTTCTTCCAAACATTTACACCAGTATCGGCTCTACGACTCAACACTTCCGCGAGTTTCCTTGGTCAGGGACCTTGGGGTGTGGCTGGACGACAAATTGTCCTTCGAGCCGCATCTCAACTCGGTCCTTGAGCGGGCTAGCAAGGTGTTGGGTCTAATCTCTCGTATGTCCACTGAGATTCGAGACCCGTTATGCCTGAGAGCGCTGTACTGTTGCTGGGTGCGTCCTATCCTGGACTACGCTAGTGTGGTATGGTCGCCTGTCGGTGTCACCGCTTCGGATAGGTTGGAGAGGATGCAGAGGAAGTTCACGCGAATAGCCGCTTGGCGTTTACTAAACGACCCCAGCACAACCTTACCATTTTATTCTGAGCGGTGCCAACTGTTGGGTTTGGTTAAAGTTAAGGATCGTCATGATCATGCCCGTAAGTTATTTATTGCCAACATCCTTCTTTCCAATATTGACTCCCTCGCCCTTCTGGCAGCTATCCCTTTATATGTCCCTTCCCATCGCTTACGTGTACGTCCTCCCCTGCTAATCCCTTTTGGTCGTACACGGTTTTCCCAGAGCGATCCATGGATGCGCGCGTTACTAGCATTCAATTCGGTTGGTGATCTGTTTGACCACAATATCTCCATTAATTGTTTCCGCTCCCGTCTTTTGTCTTCTTCATCCTAAAATCTATTTTTCTTTTCTTCACTAGCCATCTCTGCTTGCTCCCTATATCCTCCTTATGCGTTATGTATGTTTAGTTATAAGATAAATTGACTTTGTAAAGCCCTTGAGGCAAACAATTTGAATAAAGAAGAATAAGAAATAAGAAAGCCACAACATTTTAGCTGAACTTTATGGCAAACATGCTTTGGCGAAACGAACTTATCAGAAGTGGTTCGCACGGTTCAATGGTGGCAATATAGTTTTGACGCACCAGAAGGCCATTCATTTTAAAGATAGAGAAATGGAGTTAATTCTAGATGAAACTCCCATTCCAAAAGCAACTCAAAATTGGAAAAACACTTCAAGTTACTATTTGCAATTGTTTAGAGGAAGTTGAGACATTGATTGCCGTATAATCTGAAGTCTAGATACATTAAATGCCGTTTATTCACCTGTGATCTACTGCTCGAACGCAAAAACGGAACGGATTTTTGGAGCGATGAAATGTGGGTCCTTTACGATAATCACAATTCATCAGTGACAGCTTAGCCACGATGCACGATGCAAAAATCATGTTGTACGTTTGGTGGAATCAACTTGGTGTGGTGTCAAACATAACTAAAACATGTGAGATCTACCAACGATAATTGGTGCGTTTCAGTCGAGCATAGAATTAAAAGGAACTGCAATATGCCGGATATGCAATATTATGTGAAAATTCACTCAAACTTTCAAATCTGTTTCAAAAGACGTTTTTTTAAAGTGATCATATTTTTAAAAGGTGTTTTGAAATGCCTGTGGTTTACCTTGTTGCTATTTTTATAGATTCATTTTGTTTCTATTCTTCACACAATATCTTTTTCTAAATTTTATGAAAAACATCATTGTCTTTGTATTTGAAATGACGTAATACTGTTTAAATGTTCTTTTATAATATTTACGTATTTTGCAGGTCTACGCAAAAAGTGATTCATGACGAGTTTAAATATTTATATCGCAACGGATCATCCGACAAAACTTTTAAAATATTCAAATTACCAGGAGCGGTTAGGCGTTCGCCAGTTGGACGAAATTTATTATATCCTTTAAGCATCCTTTGCACCGCGCATATCCATAAAATGAATTGTAAGCGATATGTATAGCCATAGTGTTTGTAAAATTATACATCATTCCCTGCCCAATGCGTTGTATAAGTTCTCTCTTCTCACAATAAACTCTTCAAGGTTTCGTTTTTGTTTCCAGAAAAGAGTGTTATTATAGTTCGGTTTTGTGCCGGGAATATTATTTTGTTCCCAGTAGAGTTTTGAGTCTATGGCTCAACAAAAAAACAAAAACAAAAAAACAAATCCATTACTGTATTGTTCCCAAACAATGCACAATAACACGAAACTAAGATTAAAACCAACAGCAATATTGCATAATAAAGGGCGCAACGTAGCATGTCAACGGAGTGGAATCACCGGATCCGGGAAAAACTAATATTTAGATTACATCGTACCCCATCAACCGTACCGTAGCACTTGTTGCTTGCTGTTCGCCGATATACGATTCTAAAACCAATTTTATCGCTGCAACTAACCGAAACGTAACAAAGAACGTAAAATGACTTAATTTTACTCCGAAACGGGACCGGGTCCGTTTACGTTGAACAAATATAAATATTAAGTAGAATAGTAATTAGCAACGCTATCCACCCGTTCGTGGCGCGTTTCCACCGATTTGCATATTAATCGGAACCGGGCAAATGATTCGTGTGCGGCCACCGGGAACGGTAATATGTTTGACTTACGTGCTCTCTGCGAACGCGTGTAGTGATGGTCGTAGATTGGCCGGGGCGAGTAGCCGTAGGTTTCCCGGTGAACCGGCAAGTAGTGGTAGCCGGGCGAGTTGATGCGACCGACAGCGGTGTCCGGTTCGTCGAACAGCAGGATCGGTCGCCGGTAGGCCGGTGTGTCGTGTGCACGAATATCATCGGATCCTGTTGACGAGAGCGCAACGTTAATGCACGGTACACCGTTCCTCGCAATGCTCGTATGTAATTATTAGGTCTTGAGCTGTTGCTTGTACTTATTGTTGTGGGCGTTAGCTGCGGAGAGTTGGCTGTGCCCCTTTGGAAAAAGGGAAAGTTTGTGCGAACATATATTGCTCACTTACCCTTCAAGGATCTGATGTATGACTGCCAAAACTTGGCCTTTTTGTTTGGCGTCTCATTCATGCCAATCATAGCAAGATGGTTCTTGAACATTTTGAAATTTGTTCTAGTCGAGTGTTTCGTTCGCTGAAAAAGAAGAAAAAGAAGAAGAAGAAGACGAAAAGAAAAGCAAAAGAAAACATTAAAACCAATTCGAGCGCAAACACAAAAACACACTTTAATGCGGCACTAGTTAGCGTGAGCCAGTGGTCTATAAAATATTCGGTCGAAAATGTGTTTGCCGAATGAAAACTTTTTCCTCCCTCGACTTTTTTTTTAAAGCACCCAAACACCCCAACCGGCACAACATCTTTCGCAAGAAAATGTGTCTGTTTGCACACTCTTCAGCACACACTATGAAAATAATTAAATGTTTACGCGGGGATTCGGCCCCGGACGGCCAGGATTCGGTTTGCGCGCTAGGGTGAAGCGCTTTCAGCTTTCCAAACACTCGACCCTTCGCACGGCAACTTGTTGCTGCCGTGGCAGTGTTTTAATTGCTGTGACAAATCACTTCACGGTCGCTCGCCACGGGCCCTTGCGTTGGCAGGTGTTTGAGAAACGAATTTGCTTGACTCTCGGTAGGTCACCGCTTACGGTCACGCGGTCTAAGCGCCTGAGATTAATGATGCATCTAGCAACAGACACACACACACATACGCAGCTTCTCATTCTCGTGCTCGTTAGCTTAATTGAACCCGAATCGAAAGTCTATTCTTGTTTGCTGTTTGCGCGGCCGTGTCCCTTACGAGGGGCGAAAACAAAAGAACAGAAGAAGGCCAGCTTTAAAGCAGCGAAATGGTAAGTAAGTGAGCGTCCGAAAAAAGCGACCGATACGGATATTAATGTGCAACCGTTGCATGTACGCACCGAGCAGCTAGAACCATCAATCAATCACTGCCGGGACATGGAAACGGTCCACGCTGACAGGTTTGTGCTAGGTTGCACAAAAAATCTCATTCGGCGAATAAGTTGTGCTTTTTTTTTGTTGTTGTTTCTTTCCACACACAAAAAAACAGAGCTCGAGTTCATTTCATTCTGTTTGGTCTCGAACAAATATGGTGGCGGTATTTGCCTGCTCGAAATGAAAACCCCGAAGCAATGCGCAATCAACTTTGCTGTCCGTCGGAGCTGCAAACGAGCCGAAAAAAATGTCCGTTGCATTCGAATATGACTGAATTCGGAATCGGGCGCCTAATGGTATGCAATCGAGTGTTTACACTGTACGTTTCACCACGCGTACCGCGTAATGAATGTGGTGAACGTTGGAAACCAGAAAGAGGGAGAAAAAAAGCGAAAAACAATGCAGCGTGATAGTGCCGAATGGCTTTGATGTGTAATTGATTACATTCAGTGGTGTGCGGCGCATACGAATATATTTAACGCAGCAAAATTCACCAAACCGCCAGCATTACCGGCACGTTCAAATGAGCTCAATTCTTTCCACCAGTGCTGCAGTATGTTCTATCCGTTGAAGTGGGCTCCATTAAATTATTTTTCTACACCACTCTACATTGCTATCCCCACCCCCCGCTATCTCTTCACCTTGCGACTAGTGGTTTCTCGGATTGGCGAAAGTTTTGCGTTCATAACAACTGAACCAGGCAGCAGTAGCTGGGTGAGCAATTTTGCAGCTTCGCACCAACGTTTCGTTGACTGCAGTTCTTGAAGACGGGCGTGCGGTGTGTAGGTAGGAACGTGAGCAGAATCTCATACACCAACCAGCACAACCATGGTTTTGTATGGGACTCGAGTGCGGTGTTTAAAAAGCATCAGCACTGCAATTGACACGTTCATGATTGAAGCCGTGTTGAAGTGAGTTTCTTCTCGGAGCCGGATGAAGCAAACGTTAAGGGCTTGCCGGACTGCAAACTGTACTCCACAATAAAGCAAGGGTCAGTTCATTATTTTAAAACCACCCCAAACCACTGAACGCAAAACATCAGGCAGCATGGTAAGGTGCGAACAGCAGCACAACAGCAAAGTGTCTAACACCATCGCTGCCTCATCGCTTACACCGCTACCAATTACAGCCCCCGCAAAAGGTCCATTTGTGCACACGGCAAAGAGAACGGTCCCTTTTATTGCGCCTTGTTCTAGCAAAGCACCATTCGTTACTGTCTCTCCAGCGTGACCGGTAAACGGGTGGCCAACAACAAGCGGCCCTCAAAGCCAACTACTGGCAGGTGTGGCATTATGAACTTATGATGAGTAATGGTTTCTGCGCTGAGCGATCGCTTACGATTAAAGGATATTTCACGGAGCGATTCGTTCGCTGCATTTAAAATTCTCTCCCCAACCACACGCACACATACGGCACACAAACACACTTGGTGAGGAAATAGCAACGAAAAAAAAAAAACGGGAACAGCAATTCGCCCACCTGACGCGCCGAAATGTTAGAATCAGTTTTGAAATACTAAACGACCCTCAAACACACACCTACACACGGGTATGAGAGTGCAGGGAGGTAGCTGTGGTAGCAGGGCGGCAGTCCACCTACACAGCAGGAGTTGCAAAATGAAAACTCCGGCATTCCGGGCACAGAGTGTACGGGCTAAAAATAAAATCGCCACACCGGCCCACAAGCAGACGAATGTGGAGATCCGTGATCGGTGGTTGCCGTAACCCCGGTACGGGTAATTTAAAGGTCCGGGTGCGTCCGGACTAAATCTAGCATCAGTTTTTTTTTTCTCGGTCTGATGAAAAGAGCAAAACTTGACTTGATTGCAGTCGAAACCTGCCTCACTGGTTGATGCTTGCAAAATGTAACGTTTGGCACTGTTTCAGAGTTGAAAGGGCCACTGGGGAAATTTCACATTCAGCCACAATCGTAAACGAAGTACAAACAAACAATCCACACTTTGCAGGAAGAATCGCACTACCTAACTCCTTAAAAGCCCCTGTATCACTGTGCAGACATTCGGGTCCGAATGCTGCAAAATTGTTCCCGAAAATCACTGCCAATTTTGACACACGTTTCCTGCTGCCGGGATTTGAATTTCGGTGTTGCTCGTACTCGATTGATTGATTGATACCTGGTCGTGTGACTGTGTGCGTGTATGTACTTGTGTGTGTGTGGGTTTTGCGTTTTCAGACACGTTCGCAGCCACGCGCACAAATCACTCAGAAAACCTACTTCAGCAAAGCTTAAGCCGGTCTGTCGAAGGATACGATCGTTATCGCCGGAGCGTTCACTGCCAACTAGCGCACTGGTCGATCGCCACCATCCGACCAGGGTACCAAAACTGACCACCAGCACGTACACACACACACACACAGACATGCACACAAACTACCACCCACCCACATTCCAATCCCAGATCACCACTACCACATCACCCCCGACCCCGTCCTCGCTTCCCATCACCATGCTTTTCTTCCAATTTTATTTCCCTGGTGCCATGACCAGGATCCTCTCGGTTTAGGCGGTTTGTGTACGCGGTGTGTATCCGATCCAAGGTTAACATGGAAGGGGAATCATGTCTGTCAGCGGGCGATACGTTCCATCCAAACCTTTGGCGGACGGTGGACCGCCCGATGCTGGTTCCCCCTGCGTCAGCTTCATTAAAATGGCCGTGGAGTGTAGTGTGCTGTGTGGCGCAGGAGATATATTTATAGCTGTGCAGTACGAACGGCGCGTTACTGCACATTGGAACCGGCCCATGGAAAGGGATAGGCAGGTAGGCAAACGGTAGGCAAGAGCATCGATTTACTTCAAGCCTTCCTGTGCGCTCCGTTTCAGTTTCGCCAACCCATCAACGCACGGCTTCAGGGTTAGGAGAAGCATCTCCACAATTGTCTCGCCATATAGCGAGGTGTTCCGACTAAAAAATGGGGTAGGAGTGAGGGTCGAGTCAGGTGATGACATCATGGTTCCAAATTTAAAAACACGATGGATTGTTGCACGGATAGATCAACACGGATTTTGTGAGCATGTATGTGGGTGTTTGCGTGTGTTTGTGTGTAATAAATCATAATCCGTGTGTTTGGTGTGATGTAAGCTGGGTATGCCGTAGCAATAACGATCGTTCTGTGCGAGATATTCCAGTTGAGAAAATTGGTGAAAGTTTGACATATAGCACAAAAATCAAAACCGCCCGAAATAGTGTGCCCAAAAAAAATATCAACCAATGGCGAATATCTTAAGCCACACCTGTGTTGCCCCTAGTGTGTGTGTGTGTGTGTGTTACTTCTGGACGACGATGGACTAGTGGATGGGGAGACCTGCGAACCAACCCAAAACCCCCTGCTGCCACAGTTTTACGAAACGTCCGAACCGGAAAGGAAAAGCGAACGGATTGTGGAGGGATGGGTTCGCGCAGCAAATGCTCACATTTCTTCGCATCCACGTAAGCAGCCTTGAAACGGTATACGGTGGTTGGTGTAGTTCGGTGTAGCCGCAAACATCTGAACCGCTGCCAAATGGCAGAAATAAAATTCATAATAGAAATCATTTGCTCTCCTTCGGCAACGTTCGCTCGCTATATTTTATTACGCTGCTGATATTCACCGCGACGAGAGTGAAAAACAAAACGCACCGGGTGGGATGCACTTTCTTGCTCTCGGGTTGTGTTTTTTTGTTGTTGCTGTTGTTGTTTTTACTTTTGCGCACTCCTCCGCAACCACGTCCACTACCCATCCATCTCACCCTGCAGCGCAAACCCATTTAGCATCTCGGGCACGCGCTAGCAAACCGACCTCCGATGGCAGAAAGGGTGAATCAAGGTACGTAACCCTGCAGGAAAATGCAGGGCAAAACAAAGACCGAAACCTCAAACACCAACACAGTGCGCAAAACGAAACGTGTGCAATTGAAACAAAATCTCATCCATGCTTGCAGTGCAACAACTAACCGCCAAGTTCTGACCCGCGCACGGTTTCCGTCCCGACATCCCGAGAATCGCACACCGCATGTTGCGTTCACAAGGGCACACCTACCCCTACCCGTTTTTCCCCGGATGTAACTTCACCCAGTTTTTTTTTTGATCCACTTCCATTGAAACATCCAACCTATCCGAGGAAGATATTATTTATACCTTCTAACATTTTATTCATAGCAGCTGCTCCGATCGCTGCCTTAACGTACTCTGTTTCTCGGCAGATTGCTTTCCTTCGCTTCCTTTCCTTTTCACATTAACAACACCTCTGGTGCATGTCTTTTGTTCTAAGAAAACTCGACCCCATCCCATTCCCTGTGTGGTTAAAGGGCAAATTGAGGGAGGCGCCTGGTGATGGTGGCGCCTGGTGATGCAGACGCCCAGTGATGGAGACGCCTGGTAGTTTATCAGTAGTGAGCAGCGAGAGAAAAAAAAACTAACGAGAAGAAAAAAAACACCAAAAACTCACGACGGTTAACCGTAAAATAGTGCTCAACGAAAACCACTTTGTTTCGACCGCTTGTGCGGTGTGCATTATTCAGCTGGGTGGGTGAAAAATTGACAGGTCAATTTTTCGTGCATGCTCTAAGTGAATGGGAGTGTTGTTTTATTGTTTTTGAAAACTTGCAATGCAAAAACCTAGCTATGAGAAAACGGAACTCGCAATTGTTGCACGCGCTTGTTACGTTAATCTAATTCAATGAGAATTTGC
This sequence comes from Anopheles maculatus, assembly GCA_002091835.1. Classification (NCBI taxonomy): domain Eukaryota; kingdom Metazoa; phylum Arthropoda; class Insecta; order Diptera; family Culicidae; genus Anopheles; species Anopheles maculatus. The sequence continues at coordinate 50,070 of KZ061932.1, read as the reverse complement.
AACAGCTTTGTTATTAAATGCGAAACAAAACATTCAGTTTGCTTGTGGAAGTATATTTTAAACATACAAATGGAGGATGACACTTTTTCTACGGATCCGTGCAGGTACCGTTCCACATGCTTTCAAGCTCACACCCCTGACGCTTAAAGCTGAACAGAGTACCAGGCCCGCAAGGCATTGCCTCCGGTACCCACGTTAGGTTCGGTGCAGGCCGACACTGGTAAAACATTTTCGGTGACGAATGCGCCCACAGTGTGTTAATCTCTTCGAACGACTTACAACTCGGATCCCTACAGATTGGATCGGGGGGGCCTATCTCAGTGCAGCTGTCTGTGGCATTCCAGTTGGCTTCCGCCACACATGTCTGCTGCCTGAAGCTGAACAGCGTCACGGGCCCACAGGGCATCTTTTGCGGTGCCCAGGTACCGTTAGGCATTGGACGACACTGCTGGAAGAAGGCCGGACTCGGATCCACCCAATACGTATTGATTTCTTCGTATGTAACGCACCGTGGCGGTGGACATTTAACGATGGGTGATGACGTTTCATAACTGCCCACAATCAATACCACCATAAACACCAGGAAGCTGCATGCGGACGATTTCCACTGTCCGTCAAGCGAAACCATTTTCGGATTGGCCTGATTACACTTTTCGCGCGAAATGCGCTTTCAATTGTTGTTCCAGCTCTGCCACTATGTCACTTCGTCACCCGGAATAAGTATGCTTTTATAGTTTGGTATAGCACAACACACGGCCTATTTTCTACTAGCTAGATATCTACTTATCTTGCCTATTACCTGTTATTTTGCATCAGCAATCATACAATCTTTACGCGCCAATAAATCAATCAGCTGCAATAAAGCTACACAGCTATGCTGGTGAAATGATTAACAGTGTATTGTTGCAGCAAAAGCGGCAAGGGTGACCATACAATCACTTATCTATATGACGTGCGTTATAAAGCAAAACTAATCATATCCAATAATATCAACCGCACGGTATCTTGATAGTAGATAAAATTAAAAGAAATAAAATTAATTATACAATCGCACCCACGCTGCTGATTGATAACCAGTTTACATACATTGTATTAGGCAATGTTTAACGAAAATTCAACATCATCATAATTGTGTGACTCATCGAAAACGAGTTAACAATCTAATCTCCATTATTTACGCACTTCTGGAATGTAACGATCATCTAATCATAACCGTTACGCATTAAACTCGGCAGGGTTATCACTACTGCACATTAGGCATGGAGAGGAAATACGAAACGTCACATTGATTTTAATTTTTGCTACATTTTTTGCGAACCAGGCCTTATGGCCCAACATTTTTCTGAGCTGATTTATTACTGTGTAAAAAAAGACTAAATAGTAAGCAGTTTTAGTTAACCTCTGCTTTATCAGCTGTTTGTTTGAGTTGTAAAAACTAAATAAATAGTAACTACATATCTGGCATGAGACCTCTCCATCCGAATGTTTTGTTTGTCATTTATTACCTGCCAGACATTTTTTTTTTATTCAGTTAGAACGGCCTGGCCGTATTGCCGTATTGCCAGACATTTGTAGAACATAAATCAGTATCCAGAAAATAAAACGACAACGAAAGCAAAAGAATAAAAAAGGAAAAAGAAAATTATAACGATAAGAAGAAGAAGACGAAAAAGAAGAAGAAGAAGAAGAAGAAAATGAACAGAAATGAAAGAAGAAACAGACAAAGAATAAAATAAGAAGAGGACGAAGAACAACAAAGGAAAAAGGAAAAACAAGAAAATACAGCATTATAAATAGATGAAGAATCTTTACTTCTGTACCCTACGATGGTTAAGTCTATTAAGACCTAAGCCAGTATGCTTGCCGTGTGTTTGCCATTTTCCTACTAAAATGCTGCCGGCTTTCTATACCCACTGACGGACAAAACTAGCCAGCGCCGAAAGTATAACGTTATTTAGGAGTAAAAACTAAAAAGTTGATTCCAGCAGCTGCTCGAAAAATCATTTGCATTTTTGAACTCAGGTCAATGATGCTCTATAAATGTAAAAAAATGATTGAAATACCATGAAAACTGCACCATAGCTTATATTGTCTGTACTACCAGATATTTTAAAGCTAAATTTATTTATAATTTTTTTTTGCAAATTTGTGTCGCACCTCGCGTACCAACAGCCAAAATGGTATGTTTATCGTTAAACGCTTTTTCCTGCTTCGGTTTAAACTGCTGTGTTTGCTAGCCTGTTCGACAGAAGAAGGCTTGACATTCTCAGTATTTAAGCTGTAGTAATGATAAATAAAAATAAAAAAGGATACGAAACTAATTTTTAATCATCGTTTGTACTACCCATGCCCACTGTGCACTGTTTTGATTACGTGTAGTACAACTGGAATGTAACATTTCTACCATACCAGCATGTTGTGGATTTTGGTCCCTCACCCCGCTTAGATAACGCATGAAATATGTAACGAATTTACGAATATTCGCGGCACAATAAAAAAAAGCCCAATAAAAACACAGCTCTTAAAAGGAACTTTCCGCACATCTCGATAACGTTGATTGGCTGCAATTTGGGCTAGTCATGGTAATTGTCAGCTTCAAACTGTATCTAGTAATGCAAAACAAAACAACAACACAACTGAGGAAAACCCAGAAACTAAATAGCGAACTCAATATCCGTCACGCATCATACCGGCCAACCGTTGCACCGTTGCAACATGCGATTCTAGATTTAATATTTGCCGAATGTTGGTCCATCTCGATAATATTGCGTCACGTTTCGTCCAATATCCGGATGGGTTGGAATCTGTGATGATTTCCTGGCCGTGTAGCAAAGCGAGCGTAAAATGGGTTGGTCCTCTCCAACAATATCGAAGTGCAATTCAACACAGCCGAAAGCAAAAAAAAAACAACATGCAAATATCACCCTCCAATTGAAAATTTGTTCACGTGAAAATAACATTTCACCACACGCAAAACAAAAACCTCCCGAACGGGAGTTGAATCAAATGGGTTCGTGGGATGAAATATTTAGCACGCATCGAAATCGACCTTCCAACACTCGCCGGTGTTCGATGGCGATGGGAGTTTGCACCGTGTGGATTGTTTACGTAACGTCTGCGGGTCTCACCGGAACGCTGAAAATAGCACTCGGCTCATCTATCGCGTTCGCGGCCGCGTAGAACGGCCCACTTCGGCCACAATGTGTTGCACAAGCCGTCCAGATCCAGCTAGATACGAAGGTGGTACAAAGCATTCTAGGAGTAAAAATCCGTTTCGTTGTTTTTGGGTGGGTCAGGGCCGAACCGAACCGAACAGCAGTGTCGAAGGGTGACTTGCTTGACTGTTGCTCGGTTGGAGAGACGAGCCGACATTAATTAGGTGTAGGGGATGCGGGTGACGACGGACATTTTACGTTACGAAAGTTTTCTGTCTGGCGCACCGGCTCTAAATGACCTACTAAGGGGATGTGCACGTAACTTATGCTACATTACAGACTTATTGGTTGGTATGTACTAGTCGAGAAACTTAACTCGTTAAGCAATCTGTTTGTAATTAAAACTCTGTCAATTGAAACCATTCGCTGTTGGTGGATCGAATGGGCTTTCATCTGCCAAGTGCAACAGGGAAACAATCGCCCAACTTGGCGCGAACTTGCGAACGATTCTTTCGGGAAAGAATAAACGAAAAGATTTTGCAGAACGTTCTTCTTTCTGTGCATCTGTACGCTAGACAGTGCCATTTGAACATTCTTTGTGTAACGTTTCAACACGTTGAAAATTTTAAATTGCTTAAAATCTTTCTCCGAACTTCAGGTGAGCATTAACTTGCAAAGAATACTAGTAGCATTTATTTTACATTAGTAATTTTTATACACATTGGTTCTTTTTAAATGTTTTCCCAGTTTTCCTTACGAAACGTGTTTACACTGTAGTTTTTCTTAAATGTTGCAGAATGTTAGAAAATATATCTGTAGGACTTTAATTTGATTGGTCCAGATACTTGCGCTGGTAGTGGAAGACTCGCTAAGCTGTCTTCGTGAAAGGAATCATCCCATACATTATTTCGTTTGCAGTCAGGGCTTAATGTCACTAACCTATCGAACCTATTCATATCTTATTTGTCAAAAGAAATCTTTACAATATGTACATAATTTACTCTCCTGTCTATTCGTCGATGCACAGAGATCGGGTGATGCTAAAATCGGATAGATGCTGTTGTATTTAAGATTCTCCAGATTCTTCTTAATTTGGTTCCTGATTAAAAGGGTCCCATCTTCCGTGTGGTGCTGTGCTGCTACGATACTGAACAACAAGCATACTCTTTCTAGAACAAGACATCCAAATGAAGGATCCCTATAGGATTGCAACGACTATTGCCAGTTTGTACAGGATTGATTTACTTTCTATTGTAAGTAAGAACTTTTGCTTGATGAGTGGATGTTGGCTAAGTAGAAGTTTGCATGTTTCTAGTGAACGAAATACCATGGCATTTATCAACACGCAAGGACAGAATATTTAGAAGACATCATGCACTGAAAGTATTCAGTGCTTGTTGCGGTCGTCGAAAGTCATAGGCATATCTTACTGGAGCGAATAGTTTAGCATCATCAACTCATAGCGACACTTCATATTTAGATAGTAATATTGCAAAATATGCAAATATATTACTTCTCTCTGTAACTAGTACTCCTGGTAGTGCAGGCTAACATGAAGACTACCGGACGGACAAAAAAAATGGAGCAAAAAAGAGAAGGAGAATAAGCGATTGCGGCTACACGAAAGTAGCCGATGAGTAGAAAGTCACGTGAACTTACTCACTAGACACTTTTCAGGTTTGCAGTCACCGTCACTCCTTCTGGTGAATTTACTACTCAAGCATATGCAAGGACAGATGACGCCCAGCAATACCTTCAAATGGAAAAAATCGCGAATATTAGACGAGAAACAAATTATGTGTCCCAATGAGCAGTTATCAAGCCAAATAAAAAGCCCTCGTTTTTACTTCAAATTGTTGTTTCTTCAAATCCTGTTGTAAAAATGACGTTTGGAAAAAAATAACATCATACAATTTAGTTGAGCCAAAAGATCCCAAACTCCTTTAAACACACACAAAAATATTCAACTTTAGATCTAGTACATGACCCAATACACCATAAATAGTTCAGGGAAACATGGCGAAGCACCTGAAATGTCACATTTGAAGTTTGATTATTACATCAAATATTTTTAATTACATTAATATATGGACCATACCGTTCCTAGTAATCGTATCTCGTAAGAATATTCATATTGGAGAAATGGCTAGGAAGATAAAGTTCTAGGTACCACAAAGTATTGGAAGATATTCCATCGTTCGAAAAACGATGATTGTGTCGAAGGCATGCAAAAAGGACGAAAATTATATGGCTCTAAGAATCCAAGCTTCAAATTCAAGTAGAGCTCTTCTTCTTCTTCTTTCGTGGCCTGCTCCTAGGGAGCACGACTAATAGACATGGCCTGGTGTCCAATCCGTTTCCAGGAAACTCGGTCCATGGGTGCACTCCTCCACCTCCGGCTGCATCCGATATCCCGCAGGTCTGACTCCACTTGATCCAACCAACGAGCTCGCTGTGCTCATCTACGCTTCGTGCCGAACGGGTCGCTGGCGAGCACCTTCCTGGCAGGGCATGAGTCCGTCATCCTCATCACGTGACCCAACCAGCGTATCCTTCCGGCTTTGACGACCGTCAGGATGTCTGCATCGTCAAACAGCTCAGCTAGCTCGTGGTTCATTCTCATTCTCCACACGCCCTGCTCGCACACACAGCCAAAGATAGTCCGCAGCACCCGCCGTTCGAAAATGGTGAGTGCATTGGCGTCCTCCGCCAGCATAGTCCTGGACCTTAGAGGACTACCGACCGTATCAGTGTGCGATATATGAGTAATGAATACTCTTGTATAATCTCATATGAGATTATACATGAGTACTGGTGTATAGTACACACACACTCTCGTTCTCGGTACACTACGGCGCACCGAGAAGAGATGAGTTAGTTAACGTTAGGCTTGGTAGCAATAAAGTTCATCGTATCGAACCCACTTAACGTTGTCTCATAACTTGTATATACGTTTATATAACACACTCTCGTTCTCGGTACACTACGGCGCACCGAGAAGAGATGAGTTAGTTAACGTTAGGCTTGGTAGCAATAAAGTTCATCGTATCGAACCCACTTAACGTTGTCTCATAACTGGCGCAGTCGGTAGTCCTCAGGTTAAAAGCGAATATTTTCAAGCCTATGAAGTTGGCAATTGTATTCCCGGAAGTAATTTCTGTCGTTGAGCGCATATCAATTGATTTGTGGATGCAATTAGAAGTATTGCGTTAAAACCGTGTAAGGACCAAAACCTATTTTGTGAGTGTGTTAAAGTGTCCAGTGAACGTGTCAGAAAAAAGACAAAGGCTGTTTGATAAAAACCGCAGGATGGTGGACGAAAACGTCAATCTCATGCAAGAGCAAATACGTTTGCTAATGGAAAGTCAAAACGCACTCACGCAGGCAGTCGGCGCACTGACAATGCGTGCTATGAATCCATCGACGCCTTTTGCTATACCCGATTTGATAAAAAATATCCCTTGGTTCGACGGAAACAAAAACGAGGTTAACGCTTGGGTCGATGACACAGAACAAGCCATCAATTTGTTCATGTCACCTGATATGAACCAAAGCATGTGCGAGCAAATTATCCGTGCGGTAAAATATAAAATAAGAGGTGAGGCACGAGAAATGCTCATAGCGGCTGGTAACCCGAACACGTGGCAGCAAATAAAAGAAGTGCTATTGCAGCTGTATGGTGACAAAAAGGATCTATCCGCACATATTAGATCCCTTCTGCATGTGCAACAATACAACAAGCCAGTGACCAGTTTTTATAAAGAGGTCAAATCGATCGAAACCGCGATGAAGTCGTCAGCTCTAGCAACGGATGAGTTTAGAAATTCTGCACAAGCCATCAGTGCATTTATAGGCCTCTTAGCAAAAACGCGTTTCATCGATGGCTTACAGAATAATGTTGCTCTTCACGTGCAAACTCAAAACCCGAATACTCTGGAAGATGCACTAGAAGCAGCTAAGCAGTACTCAAACGCTCATAATGTAAAAGAAGTTCCCCTGACCGAGACTAGAATGCCAAAATCGCACTACTACAAGGAAAGATCGGGTTCATCACGCAGCAGCCAACGAGTACCACCGGTGCGACACCAACCAACACGTACCGGCGAGAGCGACGATGTCTCCATGCGTACGCATCATTCGAGAATGCAGATTAACACCACTACACAGAGACAAGCGACGAGCGACAACTACACGCATCAAAACAATGGTAGTTTCGACGATACTGATAACGATCACAAAACGACTACAAACGAGGTAAACTTTTCTGCTGTATCTAAAAGAACACTAAAACGGATAGTAGAAAGTAATAATTTTATCCCTTACATTTCGATATACACCACAGACGGAGAGTTAAAGCTATTAATAGATACTGGGGCGAACAAAAACTACATCACACCTAAGCATGTAATATTGGAAAATTGCGAAAACGAGAAGGATGTAACTGTTAGCAATATTAATGGCCTACATTGCATAAAGCAATCTACTCACATGGACTTATTAGAAATACGCAAACCATTAAAGTTTTACGTGTTTCGATTTCACGATTATTTTGATGGCCTGATCGGTTACGAAAGTTTGAGAGATTTGGGATCAATTTTGGATATAAAAAGAAACACTCTAAAAATAGGACGAAAAGTATTTCATCTTAAAAAAAAGTATCTTGATAAACAAGCCATAAATTTCAACGAAGAAACGCATCAATTTATGAAAATTCCTGTGAAATCAAACGGTTCATTCTTGGTAGAGGAAAATATTATTTGCACCAATTTCACTATTTTATCAGGACTCTATTTAGCGGAAAATGATTATGCGATAGTAGCTATAAAAAAAGAAAAAAACGCTAATATTATAGAAATGAATTTCAATGAGGTTGAAATCGGTATGGATTTTCAATGTTTAGATTCATTGCCAAAAATTGAAAATAACAAAGAGATTGTTGTAAACGACAATGATTTGAATGAAGAAGAAAAACGAGCATTGCAAGGAATAATTACAAGCTATAAAGAAATACTCTACTTCGAGTCCGATCCTCTTACATTTACACATAAAATAAAACATCAAATAAGAACAACAGACAACATACCAGTCCATACAAAATCGTATAAATACCCGCAAGTATATGAAGAAGAAGTTCAGAGACAAGTAAAAAGAATGCTAGACGATGGTATAATAAGACAGTCCATTTCACCATACACTTCTCCGGTATGGGTTGTGCCAAAAAAAGCAGATTCCAATGGCAATAAGCAATTTCGTCTCGTTATTGACTATAGGAAGCTTAACGAGAAAACTATCAATGATCGTTATCCAATCCCGGAAATATCAGACATACTTGATAAATTAGGGCGAACACGCTATTTTTCAACAATTGATTTAGCTTCAGGTTATCACCAAATTCAAATGAATGAAGAGGATATAGAAAAAACTGCATTTTCAGTGTCGTCCGGAAAATTTGAATTCACGCGTATGCCCTTCGGGTTGAAAAACGCACCCGCCACATTCCAAAGGGTAATGGATTGTTTACTTAGAGAAGAAATAGGAAAATGCTGTTTTGTTTACATGGACGATATTATAGTCTTCTCGAGTTCACTGCAGGAGCATAAAAACGACTTGATAAAAATATTCACGAAACTCAAAGAAGCTAATTTGAAAATTCAAGCGAGCAAATGCAATTTCTTTAGAAAAGAAGTCGATTTCTTAGGGCACACTGTTACGGAGGAAGGAGTAAAACCAAACAGTAAAAAAGTGGAAACTGTTAAAGCGTGGCCGTTGCCAAGAAACGAAAAAGAGCTAAAACAATTTCTTGGTACAATAGGGTACTACAGAAAATTCATAAAAGATTTCGCAAAAATGGTGAAACCACTAACAAACGCGTTAAGAAAAGATACGGAATTCAAAATTACTAAGGATTTCGAAAGTTGTTTTGAAAAATGCAAAAAACTGTTGACAATGGATCCCATTTTAATATATCCCGATTTCTCAAAAGATTTCATTCTAACAACCGATGCCAGCGATTACGCAATAGGAGCTGTCCTGTCGCAAGGATCATTAGGGAATGATAGACCACTAGAGTACGCCTCACGTACTCTGAACAAAACCGAAGAGAAGTACTCTACTACTGAAAAAGAGTTGCTAGCAATGGTGTGGGCTGTAAAGCATTTTCGTCCATACCTGTATGGCAGAAAATTTAAGCTTGTAACTGATCATCAACCGCTAACATATTCATTAACAAATAGTAACCAACGAATTGTTAGAGGTAAACTGATATTAGAAGAATTTGATTATGAATTAATTTACAAGCCAGGGAGACAAAATGTTGTTGCCGATGCTTTGTCGAGGATAAAGCCTTTCGAATTGAATGCCAACGAATCATTGTTAGATACAAAAAGTAACAGTTCAATTATTGTTCAAAGGTCTGAATCGGAATCCACTTCTGAATTAGAAACTGTTCATTCAGCCGATACTAGCGCTGATTATTTTATTCCGTGCACAGAAAAATCTATCAACACATTTAAAACACAAATAATTTTCACTATTAGCGAAACAGAAAGCGTGCAACAAGAACAGATTTTTCGTAACTATTATCGATACACTATTAGCAAGCCTTGCTTTGCTGAAAATGATATCGTTATCATATTTAAAAAATATTTAAATACACAGGGAACAAACTGTATCAGATCTCCTGAATCGTTAATTCAATTGATACAGGAAACATTCAAAAAATATTCCTTTGGAAGAGTATTCAAACTCGTTATATCCAATTTGCTTCTCGAAGATATTACTGACGAAGACGAACAAGATAGAATCATTCGTGAAACCCACGAAGTTGCGCATAGAGGGTTAAAAGAGAATAAACTTCAAGTAGGACAACATTGTTTTTTCCCAAAAATTCACAGTAAATTGAAAACATTCATAGAATCTTGCAATACATGTAAATTAAGCAAATATGATCGAAAACCCCCTAAATTGATACGGCAATCTGTCTTTGGAACAGTACCATTTGAACGAGTTCATATCGATATATTTTTTCTAAAAAAAATGAAATGGTTAACGATTGTAGATTCGTTTTCTAAGTTTGCTAATGTGATTCCAATACAGACAAGAACTATAATTGATTTAAAAACGGCTATAACAGAACATATCCGGCAATTTGGTCGTCCCCAAATGATTGTATGTGATCAAGAACCTGCATTCTTATCAATAGACTTTGTTGGTTTTTTGAATGATCTAGATATAAAAATTCATTATGCCAGTTGCTCAAGTTCAAATGGAACTGTGGAGAGGTTTCATTCTACATTGATCGAATTATATCGAACTTTGAAGAACAAATACAATTCATTGAACTTAGAACAACAGCTTAATATTTTAACTGATATTTACAATAATACTTATCATTCCGTAACTGAACGTAAGCCGCGTGAAATAATTTTTAATTCACAATCCGTTACTAATGCTGCAGACATTGCTTTAAATTTTGAAAAATTGCACTCTCACGTAGAACAAAACCTAATGAAACATAAAATTTACTACGAAAATAAACATAATCATCTATCAAAACCTAATCAATTAGCTCCTAACGATAACATTATTATAAAATCTTCTCAAAGATTAAGTAAGGACAAAGATCCGTACAAAATTGCGACTGTTGGGACAGATAATAATCTAACATTTAAAGATAGAAATAATATAAAGATACACAAACGGCGAATTAAATCATAATTGTAAAGTTAGAGAATTAAATTAGATATAATTATTAAATGTGGACCATTGTTTCAGAGTTTTTGCATGATATCCTTGTTCGGAAAATTGTAATGCTAATATAATATTAAAGCGCAAGATTTCGATGTAAAAAAAAAATGTACTGTTAGCATAGCGTAGGCAAAATAATTGTAAAGTAAAGGGCGAGGACGTCCTTTTTGTACCCCCGGAGGAGTAATGAATACTCTTGTATAATCTCATATGAGATTATACATGAGTAATGGTGTATAGTACACACACACTCTCGTTCTCGGTACACTACGGCGCACCGAGAAGAGATGAGTTAGTTAACGTTAGGCTTGGTAGCAATAAAGTTCATCGTATCGAACCCACTTAACGTTGTCTCATAACTTATGTATGTATGGCGCATTTCGTGCGTTGTTGGAGTCTTCTGTATCTCAGGAGTTTGTGGAGCCCATAGTAGGCACGATTCCCCTGAACAATGCGCCTTCGGATTTCACTGCTTACGTTGTTATGGGAATTTACGATCGTGCAAAGGTAGCAGAACTCCTGTACTACCTCGAGATCGTCGCCGTCAACTAATACTCTGCTTCCGAGTCGTGCTGTATCACGGTTAGAGCCTCCGGCAAGCAGGTACTTTGTCTTCCAATCCTATCCGCCTCGCGTTTCAGTCGGGTGTACGCTTCGCACACCGCCGTAGTTATCCACCCGATGATGTCGATGTCTTCCGCGAAGCCAAGGAATTGAAGAAACCGAGTGAAAATCGTACCCCTGATGTTGAAGCTCGCGCTTCCATGACACCTTCCAGAGCGATGTTGAACAGCAAACAGGTGAGTTCGTTCCCTTGCCTCAGTCACCTATGAGATTCGAACGATTCCGACAGCACGTTCGACTCACCTTGCACTGCACACTGTCCATTGTAGCCCTCAACAGCCGTACCAGCTCCGCAGGGAAACCGTACTGCCGCATGATGTTCCATAGCTCGGTACGGTCTATGGTATCGTAGGCTGCCTTGAAGTCGATGAACCACCACCTGTTGGGGATCTGGTGCTCTCGGCACTTCTGGAGGATCTGCCGTAGAGTGAAGATTTGGTCGGTAGTGGATTTCCCTCCAACAAATCCAGCTTGGTAGCTCCCGACGAAATCTGTAGCAAGGGGCGCAAGTCTGCAGAAGAGTATTGGGGACAGGATCTTGTAGGCAGCATTCAGGACTGTGATGGCTCGGAAGTTAGCATAGTCCAGTCTGGCGCCCTTTTTGTACACTGGGTGAATAACACCCAGTTTCCAGTCGTCCGGTAGTTCTTCTTGGTCCCATATCCTAACAATCAGCCGATGCATAATCGCGGCAAGCCTCTCCGGGCCCATCTTGAATAGTTCAGCCACAAGACCATCACTGCCAGCTGCCAGACATGGTTATATAGTCTTATACTGCGATTGCTTAAAGTACATTTAATCTAAGGTGGCGTAAAATTTACAGATATTCAAACTTAAGTCATCATAGACTATAATATTGGAATTGTACATAGTCTAGTTCACTTGCAGCTCATCTGAAATCAGATAATCTATAACTGGATGAAATAACTTATGATAAGGTAAAAAGACAAATACTTTAAGCTGAAACATATTATAAATACCAAACTTTACTTTTGAATTAATGCGATGACAAACTCTTAAACAGGCACTTCATTGGCATCATTACCAGAACTTATCTGTTTCAAATTATTGTTATCAACCTATTTATTCTCCTGTTTCTCTGTTTAATCTACTCCAAAACACACCCTGCTTGTGACAGTCATGATCGCATCGCACATTTGTTCTAAATGTGAATTTGTCAGCCGTTCTATGTGAAGAAAAAAGTGCATTTGTTTTATTTCAAATGTTGGTTTATTTAAATGTTTTTGTATTTAAATTAGTTTTTTATTGCTACAATTTTCCATAATATTGTCCTTGCCTTTTATTATTTTGAATTAAATTTACATGTTAAATGTGCTATTTGTTAAAACCTATAATTGTTTTGTTGTTTTATTGTTTACTACAACAACGGGCGCCGAGGCCTAATTGAGTTGCTCCGTAAATAACTACGGCCATACGGCCGTAAATAACTGCGGAAAGGGGTTCACGACCCAGGAGACGACACCGAGCAGGATACGATGGAAGAATCCGGCGGTCTTGCCAAGGAAGCAAGCGTAAGGCATAGCGGGTTAGCTTACCCTGAAGAGACTCGATTCGTGCAGAACAACGAGGGTTCCAAAGAACACAAGAGTATTCCAAGACCGAGCGAACGATACTGTAGTAGACGGTTTTGATGGTTTTGATGATCACGGAATTCTTTGGCAGTCCTGAAGATGAGACCAAGTAATTGGTTACCTCTGGAGATGACGTCATCGGTGTGCAGTTTGAAGGTCAGATTCGCATCTAAGAGTACGAGTAAGAGTCTCTGGCAAAAGTTTGTCGTTTGACTGCAATGCCTTCAATGTGTTAGGTAGCCATGATTGGATTTCGGCTGCAACCGAACGACACAGTGAAACATTTGTCAGTACAGATTGCTAAGCCGTTGCAATTGCACCAGGAGCCGAACAGAGCGAGACAGTCTTGAAGTAACTTGGTGTCGAACTAGTTACGAACGGGTGCATACATTTTGGCATCGTCAGCATACAAATTCGCTCTGATTGTAATGCTGTGATTGGAATGATGCATCAATCCATCTATTGATGAAAAAATACACTCACTTGGCCAATATTTGCACGACACTGAAGCAATTTTCCATACTCAAAAACCAAATAATCAACCATAAACAATACGCTGTAACCCTGTTAATTGCTCTGAAAAAAACGTACTGTACTGTTCACTCTTTTCATCACTTGCAGACCAATAAATATTTCAGCTTAATTGAAAAATTCTGCAAATATTTAACCTAGCCACCATGAACTGCAAATTGTTTTTTTTAAAGATAAAAAAATAGCCCCCCATAACTGGAAATTTTTTTTTTTAAAAAAAAAAAAAAACAGGTTTACCATTCGTTTACTCACACTTCATCTTTTCCAGTGAACCAACGGTGCAACGGGTGAAGCTTTCGCTTATTTGCTTCCCAGTACCAGGAAACATAATATTATTCCTTACCGGTAAAAACTACCTGCCTTCTATGGCATCAGTTGACGGAAAGTGCATATTATTGAAGTAATTAGAAAGAACAACTTCCCACCCCTGAAAGTATGCAATCAGCAAGCGAAAAAAAGCACATCAGTGCTCTTTAGATGGACCTACCCGACATCAATTATGTTGCTTTAGCAAGGGTCTCAAGTGGTTTTTTTTTCTTTCTTTTACACGATTTTTTCCCCTTTGATTGGTATTTCTATTTAAATTGCAATAAATAAAGGTGAATGGTTTTATTTTTCCTCGGTTTTCTTTGTGCCTTCCCTTCTTAAGGCACATTTGTAACGTTTTATTTATGCCGGCACAAAACCAAATTATCGTAAGCGCGTAAAGGATTGAGTGTGTATCGTTTATTTAGCGTTTTGTTTCGTTTGTGTTCCAGCCATTACACGAAGCATAAACATTCTTGCGCGTTTATTTGATCGTTGAGATGCAGTTTGGTACGCGCGAAATGTTCTTTGCAAACCAAACCAAACAAAAGCAAAAGGGCAGTGATGAAGGCCCGGGACGGAAAATTCCTTTCCCGCATTCGCTTCGCAGCTTTCCCAGCCTGATTCAACAAAAAAAAAATCTCCAAACCCTAGCTCCATCCGCACAGATGCAATAATATTAGAGGATATTCATTTGCGGACGGCCAAAACGAGGGACATAAAACGAGCTGAACACGAGCTGCGAGACGGTGGTAGGATGCGTCGGCGAGATCTGCGTGCAATGAAAACGGGCGTACAAAAAAGGCACAGTAATTGGACCGAGGGTGATGGTTAAGGTTTTCACTACCGAGCGCGGTTAAGCGATGCAGAAGAAGGAAACTGCACAAGGCGGCAAAAACCTGTCGCCGGTAGTATTTTGTCGCGTGGGGCGAGCAAACCCGAGTCGCGCAACACACCGCGCTAAGAAAATAAGCGATGATGTTAGAGAGAGAGAGAGAGGGAAAGAATGTGAGAAAGAGACGACAATGCGTTAGAAGGAAAAAAAGCAACGGACAACACTTCAATAAAGTGTTACGCCAAGCATTCACGACTCCCACATAGTGAGGACCAAACTCCTAGCGACTTTAAGTGAAGAAAAAGCGTCGGAGGAAGAATGAAGAGAGAGAGAGATAGAGTGAGAAAGAGAAAGAGAGGGAGAAAATCCGTTTTTACACCATTGCTTAGACCGTTTCATGACTTTAACATTGCTTCACTGACACTTTCTTTCCGCACGAGACGAGCCCGATTTTCCCTTCCCGTTAGTAGGTGCTTTTTCCCCATTCCATCCAACACGTCCAACTTCCCTGTCTTAGCCTTTGTTGTGCTCTTTTTTTATTTGGTAGTTGCGTAAAACAATATTTGAAAGGATAGCGAAACAAGTAACACTGAAGACACCGAATACAGCAGGATAGGAAGCACGATGAGCGAGGGCGCACACTGGAAAAACTCGATCCTTTCCTTCGACTCTCGAATACTTCCCTTGCTCTGTTTGTGTGTATGCGTGTGTGTGTGTGTGTGTGAAAGGGGCACGACCTTATGAGTGTTGCAAAGGGATCAAAGTACTTCGCTCGGGGGAATTTTTATGCTACCGCGGTGAAGCTTTTCTTGCCGGCAACACTAGGGTAACAGTAAGATTTCTTCCAAATTGCGTCGGTTTGCAAATAAAAGTGAAAACTCCGAAACGTCCCACGGTGTAGGAAAGCAAGTGAGCGACGAGAAAAATAAAAAAGGAAATCAAAATTTGCTTCCCCCTTGGCTGTTGTTTTCCGCACCGCCCGTACGTGACGCGTGGGGGCTTTTGTTTGTTTATTATACATCTTCTTTGTCGGTCGCTGTCCTGCTCAAAGCCAAACCCCTAACGACACAACGCTCAAACAACACACACATATCTATGCGCCGTAGAAGCAGAAGCGAAACTTTAAGCAACTACAGGAAGAAAAGCGAAAGGGGAAAAGTGTGACAAAAGCGAGAAAAAAAGAAAACATTCCTCCATTGCCCCAATAAATTATGCTGCCTTGCATTACATTCACCTCAATTTAACGGTTCAAGGTTTTCGGGTGCGATCGGATGAAATCAAGCTCGCTGCCATATGGTATGGTAGACGGTGTGCGACAAGAACAAAAAAAAAACGAAAACGAATATAAATATTTTCCGGAGAAACGATGATTGGGTGGAACACTCGGCAAGATCGTGCTAGCGGTGGACGATCGGCGGCCAATCTTAGATGCTGATCGTGTGCGTGGATTGATAAGGTCACCAGCGGAATGACCTTGACGGGTGGCTGGTGAAGGTGAGAACGAGTTTTATATGTGTTTTTCATTGGCGGGAAAATTCCAAACCATTCCATCACGAAGGACAGGAAGGCTAAGGTTGGCAATCTACCCATCATGCCGTAACGGTCGTGGTGACTCACTGACACTGTTTACACCTTGCTGGTGAATAGTTTTAAATTTTGTTTTGCCGTAACGTGTGTCGCTGTGAATCATCCCATGATTCAGCTGTAACAAGCGATGTATCACTGAGGTAGATTTGAAGAGCGCGTTGAAAATACTAAATATAAATTGATTTTAGTTATACTTTTTACCAAAATCTATAAAATAAGTACAAGGAAATTACAAACTTTATATTTAGAGCTTGTCGTTCGATGCGGCAGTATTGGGGGTGGATTGCAAGGCCCCTTCCCCCAACCTCCTGTCTCGTCAGAGGACCTACGCTTCCTAGCTATTTAAAGTCCCGTAGGAAAACAGGACAGGAAGGACAGCCAGCCACTCCTAACATGGAGAACAGACGCTAGCTGTCCCCCTTCTGCTCAATTTAGCCATATCGCCCATGTTCCCAAAGGGGGTTGGGTTTCCCCGTATACCCAAGCTCAGAAATTTGACAAGACATGTTACGTAACTTCGGATAACAACGTAAGCAGCGAAGTCCAAAGTTCAGGGAAATCGTGCCTGCTACAGGCTCCACAAACTCCTGAGACTCCAACAACGCACGAAATGCGCCATATATCGCACATTGATACGGCCGGTAGTCCGCTACGGTCCTGGACTATGTTGGCGAAGGACACCAATACTCTCGCCATTTTCGAGCGGCGAGTGCTACAGACTATCTTTGACTATCTATATCTAGACACTAGGTCCTGTCTACTAGACGTGCTCTCTAGGAGTAGACCAAGAAAAAAGAAGAAGATATTTAGAGAGAATGTATGTAATATTGAATACAAAATGCACTAAAAGTGTTACATGCACCGTAAAGTTGATCCATACTTGAACCGGATTCAAGAATTTCCAAAGATCACCTTTTCGTTATTAATATTACAACCATAAAACACATTCTGAGTACAATGTACTTGGTAATATCATCAATTGAATTGCTGGAAAACATTTATTTTAAAAATAATGTTTTTTATTTATCCTTTTAGAGCTTTCAAGAAATTAGTTTTGACCGAATTGACTTAACTAACATCCTAGGACATGCCGGCCACGTAATGGATTACTAGACTTTTTGATGCCACGTAGTTGGCAGTTAGTCTTCAATACGAAGTAGCGGTATAAATATCTATTAGGTCCGCAAATAAATAACGGCCGTTTTGAAATCGATGGTACCACTGTGAACTGTGGCGCGATTTTGTCGTTTATAAACTTTACAAATCAAATTCAGGAATAACATAATCAAACTGTGTAAACAGATTAGTGATTATTTCGTGCGAGTAAAAGTTTCTAGTTCTTGAAAATGTCTGATTTTGAGCCGGATAAGCGCCATATGCGGGAGGTGTTGTTATTTTTTGTTTCGTGCGAAGAAAACGGCAGCCGAAGCGCATCGAGAGCTTTCGAGTGTTTACGGCGATGCTGCTCTAAGCGAAACAAGGTGTCGGGAGTGGTTTCGACGCTTTCAAAGCGGTGATTTCGCCGTGGAGGATGCTCAACGTGACGGAAGACCCAAAACGTTCGCCGACGAAGAATTTGGTGGGACCAGCTCGGCGTCATCTACTACGAACTTCTGAAACCGGAAGAAACAATCACCGGTGAACGCTACTGGCAACAATTGATGAGTTTAAGCCGAGCTCTGCGTGAAAAACGGCCAAAATACTCATCACGCCACGACAAAGTTATTCTGCTGGATGACAATGCTCGGCCACATGTTGCGCAACCTTTGAAAAACTACCTTAATCCCCTAAAATGGGATGTTTTCCCGCCCCCGCCGCATTCACCGGAACTATTACCATCGAATTTTCATCTGTTCCGATCCATGGCACATGGATTGGCTGACCAGCAGTTCTCCTCCTATGAACGGATCCAGAATTGGTTGGATACCTGGACTGCGTTGAAAAACGTTTTATTTTTCCGAAAAGGAATCCGCGATTTACCCGAAAGGTGGAAGGAAGTAATAAAAAATAATGGCCAATACTTTGATTGACCCAATTTCTACAAATATAAATGCCACGAGTAAAAATAAACTTATGAAAAAACGGGCGTTATTTAATTGCGCACCTAATAAATACAATACAACCCGTAACCCGACGATAAAGAGCGGCATTGCCGAGGGCACGCGGTGTTCGGTATGTGTGAAAGCACAATAGAGGAGTTGCTACAACGACGAGCTCTGCGAACTAAACGATGACCTCACCATAATCTAGAGAGTTAGACTCGCCAGGCTCACTAGGCCTGGTCATGTCATGAGTATGGCACCGAACGACCAGTCCCATGCCGTTTGGGTAGGCACGAATTGAGATGAAGCGATAGTGTTGATGCATTCGTCAGAACATCCGGGAGACTGGGAGACGACAGCACTAGATCGTAAGCGGGAAGATTTATCTTCGTACTACCACTGCTGCAAACGATTTTTTTTTAGTGAAGAATTGAATCCTCATATTAAACTCTAAGTGTTGTCTAATTTTAAATCGGGTAAAGTTTGTTACTTAAAAGTTAACCAAGTACACACGAATGGGATACATCATTACTTCAGTAGAAAACTAATTATTTGAACTATGGTTAAAGCTATTGTAAGTGCATGTATGTGTAAAATCCATGTCAAGAAGATATAAACTTTGCACAGATATAACTTTAGCAAAATCATTTCTTTGCATTTCTACAGTCAGTTTGGTAATATGGCGACTTTTTTTGCAAGAGAAGTTCGCGAAATTGTTTGTTTTGTTGTTGTTAGCTTTAATTTTTATACTTCTGTTTATACTACTGTGCTTTACACGGAGTTTTCTACGAGTATTTTTAGATTCAAAACGACATGACACATACCTGGTGGAAGTTGTCATAAGCCTCATCAAGTTACTATTTGTCAATATCTGAACAAAATTAAGATTACGATAAAAAGATTCGATGTTGCTTTCTAAAAATGCTGACATGGTTACATCTAATGGAATAATCGGATGCGTTAGTTGGACAAACAGAAATAAAGATGGTCTTATTCTATTGCTCGTCAATGTATATACCAAAAAATATGTTATTTATTATTTTTCTTGAAGTGATGCTATGAAGAGGAATTTTGTTAGAGGTAAGAAATTTTCACAGTGTTTGGAATAGTAAGCAAAATTAATAAAATAATATATTTTTTTAATATTTTGTACAGCTTATTATAGCATTTACTTTATCCATCTGGCTGAGTTTGCTTTATTATCAAAATTCAGGTTTTAAATTTATCCACTATTTGCTTGTTTTAAACACTCTTATTCATACTGTGACGGACAATATAATTCAACTTTATTTTATAGATGTTTTCAAACTTCTGCTTTCAATACTTGTACTATGTATAACCATACCAAAATTTGCTAATAGCATCATCAGCATCTTTAGTTTCTTCTCCTCTTTTGCTAAAACTAATATTTTAGTATTGTTGTTTCCTTTTTAAAATTAGTAAATGATCTTACTATCCAACTTTTTTCAGTCATATTTTCATGAGTATGTTAAAAGAGATCGGTTTGAATCGGTTTATTCATTTGATTCAATGACAGGAAGAACAAATGTTTTGCCTTGAATTATTGTATATAATTCGTCCCATTTTTTACTGCTGATCTCAAAAATACTACAGTTTTGATTACACAATTAAATCAATAACTTTGAAACACAGAAAATGATTAAGACACAAGATACTTTAGTCATTTAATCGCTTGAAATTCGTTGAAGCCCAACAAACAACTACCAAATGAGAGATTCGTGGGATCACCATCACGACTTACCGTTGGGTTGTATCTTTGGTACAGACGCCATAAGCTATGCTGATACATGTTTCTTAAAAGATTTCCTAAAACTATCGGAATTGTAAATAATACATTAGACACACATACAGCTTAGCTTTTTCCAATCACGAGTCAGTTAAAAACAATAGTAATTACGAATGAAGCAAAATGTCTCAAAGATTCTATAAACTAATCAAGCAACCTTCTAGGATATGACAGTCATTTTGCTAGCTAGCTTGGCCAGTCCTTTCCCAGATCTAGAAGCACAATTCCGCTAAATATCACAACCGAACTGTGAAATATTTTTATTTATAAACCACATGCCCGCACAAACCATTTAAACAATGGTAACGGTCGTTGTAAATAATCATTTATTTCGAATCTTAATGCAATCTGAAGGATCAGAGCTGTTTTATTGAAACTTATCTTATCCTCGATTTTCTAGTGCAAGCCTTTTATCTCGCACACCGACCTATCCGTAACGGGCCTTTGACCGTTTTTTTTTGCATGTTGGAGAAATCATGGATCATCATGGAATAGTTTTCCTCCGATAAGAGCATGTTGCTAACTTTCGAAGTATTTGAAAGATTAGCAAAATGAATGCAGAATTTACTTGGAATTCAGAAACCAGATATCTTTAAAGTCCTGACAACTTGTTCCGTTTCAGCCATTCAGGTACGCTGATTACTTCCAGGACTTGGTCAGAAAACTTCGTCCATGCTCCATGTTTCTGGGCGTAAACAGCAAATTTTCTCGTACTGCTTCAGTAAAGTTTGTTTTTACTGATGAGCGTTCAGTAATAGAATATTTTCCAGAGTTTTAGCTCCAATCTGATTAATTTTACCGCTGTTCAGCAACACAAGTTACTGGATACCTTACAATATTGCAACTTTAAGTAAAATATCGAAAGTTTCAGTGAAAATCGCTAAAATAAATTAATAAATTTATACTAGGCGTCACAAAAATTACTGATTAATTTCCAGTCGGGATTGATACGTGGAAGTTGTTGTGGTGTTTCTGCTTCCAGCAACTTGGTAAAATATTTTTCCTGCAACAAAGCTTGAAGTGTAAAATTAATAAGCAAGTTTGAACTAAAATGAATGTCTTAGATTATTTTCATTACGGCAAAGACTAGTAGTTTCGGTGTATCGTATCGTAGTTGAATAACCGAGTGGCTTTTCAGTTAACTTAGACTGCATTTTAAAACTAAACTGAACTTGAGAATTTTGGGAGCCATCTTTTATAAATCAATCCAGATCCAGGACAGACATTATTGATGCTAACAAATACTGATTGAAGCAGGGCTGATGTAGCTAATCAAGTCGTCCATAACTTTTTCTATCTCAAAACAAGAATAGAATGATAAATGCACTGGGATGCTGACTGCCATAGGCTGAGAAAACTTCTCGACGCAAAATGCTTGTCGCGATGGACGAAGATGGGACTGTATGGGACAGAACCTTTATAGTTCCAATATATCCCTGGACGACATTGTCTCTGTCCATATCTGATTAAAATCTCTTACGCGTGTTCGAGAGAAATATACTCAGAATAGTTTTGGCCCCATATGTGAAGGAAACTTAATTGGAAAAATTAACTAATTAAACTGACTTCACTGTTGTGTAGCTCTTTAGATTCGCCAGGCTTTGGTGGACTGGCCATGTCAAGAGAATCGCATCGGAAAACCTGGCCGTTTAAGCTGTCTACATAAAGAGAGGAGGCGTGATGCGTCCACCAGAAAGGTAAGAATAAAGGATAGGCGGATGACGCCACTGACCGCGAGCGATATCGAAGTATATTCTTCTTCTTCTTTCTTGGCCTTACTTTTGTAAGTCATGCCTGCCATTGTTTTGGCTTACTAGTCATCTTGATGTCAAGTCTCATCTGGGTCGTTCCCCCATAGTGAGGACTGATTATCCAACTATGCGGTAACAATAAGTCTTCTTCTTCTTCTTCTTCTTCCTTGGCACTACAACCTCGTGAGGGTCTTGGCCTGCTATTGCTAGCTCTCTATGACTTAGTTTTACCCGTAGCTGGAGAGTCAGTCCTGCGTACGGAGAGGCGGTCCGCCAATATTCGAACTCCGGTCCGCCAATATTCGAACTCCGGTCCTGCCGTGTGAAGACCGGCGCTGTTATCGTACACACCACCGGGCCGCCCCAACAATAAGTCTAGTAAGCCAAAAATGGCAAGCATGACCAAAGGGGTCGTTAGGCCAGGAATTGTTTGCATCAAGAGTCATACAATTGCGTTAGCCTAATGATTAGAAGAATTGGGAGAATTGCCATGACACACTAGGATCACCTACTCAAACAGATCACCTACGGAATCGATTCCAGTGAAAAATATATTGCGTCTCGTAAGCGTACCGACCAGGGTTCAATGATATCGTGCTTTCTATTTTCAGTTGTGAAACCAATCCCTAGTGTCGTTGTACGCTGGTCAAGAAACATGGTTCGCTAGTACGCATCGCCAAAAATTTGCCCTATGACGAATACTTTGTTTTCCAATAATTCAACGTCGATGCCACCGACGTACTGATGTACAGGGCACAAACAAACAACCGAAAAAATGTGCCGAGTTGTGTTTTCCGTTTCCTTTAAACTTCCCCGTCTCTTCTCGCTTCCACCTTCGCACGCCTTTCCGCGTCACTTTCCCGTACCATCCGCAGGCAATCCATTATCCAGCCGCAACCAAAAACTGAACCCGTGACGCGAGTTCTCCACGATCGTGCGATCGTGGTCGTCCGTTTGGCCGTGTACGGTGGCGTGTTAATTGTCTATTTATAAAGCAATGAACTCAACAACGGTACAAGCGTGCGCGCGCGCGCGCGTCCGAGATGCGAAAGATGACGACGACAACAACAGCCGCGACGCTCCTGCACGATCGCGTACCAAGCAGCAGGGGCAATATTTATTCCCACAATAAATCTGGCCACAAACGTTCGTCAGCCGCAGGCAAATCTATGAATCCATTTGCAGCGGTTCTGCCGGACGCTGACGTCACCGTACGTATGACAGGTCAGATAAACAAGATACCCACTCACATCTGGCTGTTGTATTGCTTTTACTTGTTGCCTGCCTGCCTAGCGCTGTACCTTCGATTGTGTATTGTTTTCCTCACGGTTTGGTCCGTGCAGTTGTTTGTTGTTGTTTGGCTGGTGTGCGGTGTTCAGCTGCGAGTAGCGCGCCGATGACAGCAGACCAACACCCGAGACTGGTTACGGACGTCACCACGGCACGGCTTTAGTGTATGGCGTTTTAATTACGTGCTACGGTGTGGATTGCTTTTTTTACTAAATCGGCAAACTCTAGCTGCAGCTACATAAATCACTCGTTTAGGCACTAAACGTGATTGAGTGCAATCTTGCCCTGCTGTCACATATGTTTTGAAGGCTCGGTTTTACCGCGACACTTACAGCTTCCGATGTGCGAGATAGATTTACAGAGCTTGCTAATGCGGACGAACAAAAAAAAGTGAAGCAAATGGTTGAATCTTACAGCAATGTACTCGAATCTTGTCCGCGGCACTCAAACGCTCTTCATCTAGCAACATCTCTGACGGAAGGTAAACATTGTTTTCCAAACTGTCACTCCCGAGTGCTGAAGCTTGCTATTCACCCCAACAACAAACACAAAGCATCGGCCAAAGTTCTGGAAAGAGAACGCACTTGAGTTCATCCCTTTCGGGGCCGGTTTCTTCCGACCAGAGAGCAGCGACAGGGAAGTGAAGGGAAGTGGACAGTGGGGAAAACTACCGTTCTCCTTTAAAAAGATGTTATAAACTTTACGATAGACGCAACCGTTACCAGATAACGCTTACAAAGAAAAGCACTCCTGTCAAATGAATCCTTTTGTTCGACGTGCTATCTACAATTAAACCAGGCAACGGTTGGAAGTGTTTATCGGTGTAAGTATGTGTGTATGGGTGGGTGTCGTTCTTTCTGTTGATTCGATTGATAATGGATTTACCAATCTACCAGTGTTGGTCGATTTCCGACCGACAAAACATTTATGACGCAGGGAAGTTGTACAGATTTCGGCAATGAATTACGATTATTCGCTGAATGATGATCCAAACAGAAATCGAACCTTAAGCGTATAGGCGTTGGGATTGCACTTCATATCTGTTTGTGTGCCCTTTATTTAAGCATTCTTCGTTTATTTTTAACTTTTGGAAAGCAAGCTTTTTTCTGGAATATTCAGCCCAACGCGCTATTTAATGCGGTTTTTCCTATTGGAGTTTGCTGCAAATGGTATCAGTACTCAGTTGAGTTTTACAGGATTTCCAGCATTTTATTAAACAAAAAAATGGGCCGAACGAAAATTATTATTCTGAAAATACGGCACCCTGCCGTCATAATGGACCTTACAAAAAAAAAAATAAAAAAAATTATTATTCTCCCGGTAGTTATGGAGATACTAAGAACTATCTGAGCTCTTCATTAACAGATGTGCTCATTTCCAACTACTGGAATTGGCTTTCGGGATATACAGTTTGAGGAAAAAATGGGTTTCTCAGTATTTTCTGTGGCCTTCCCATTGCCTGTCTATAACCCAATGATGTAAATTATGAAAAAAAAACGCATGACGAAAAAAGCGTCTGGCACTGGTACGTTTCGTAAAGTTTGTATAAATTTTCCCAACAATGCAAGAGAACTTCCTCAAACTTGCTCATCGTATTTATATGTAAATTGAGAGGAAATGTAAGAAATTCCCTTACCCCAATACTAGCTTTTCTTCCCCAGTTATACTGATGTAGCAAGCTATTTTGCCAACAACAACCTGCCCCATGCACTTGTGCAGTTTTCGGTAGCAATCGTGCCGTTCGAATCGAATGTTAAAAAATGCATCAACAACAGCAACAATCCTTCCCAGCTGGCGTCAATGCACAATGGCATCCTGACAGTATATATGTTTCCAAGAAGATCAACAAACAAATTCGATCGAAAATCCATCAGACCATCGTGCGCTTCCCATAAGATAGACATTTGCCAGTGTGTCCGGTGCATGTTCTTACTGTTGAACACTATCAGATGAGGCTGGTCATAAGTTTGTTTGTTTGTGAGGGGATTTTAAATGTTTATATGTATAATTTTTTACTATAGACATTTTTTTTTGTTACAAACCGACGTTCGCAAACGCGTTTGCACTCGGAGCTCAAATTTCGTGTTTCGCATTACGGAGCAACCGATCGGACTATTTTCCAATGGTTTGGCGGAACCTAACCAGCAACGCTCGGTTCAACCGAAACTAACCGTCAATCCGTTGGCAACGTAAATTACATTTTTGACAGGGCGGATTATAGACTCCTATACGTATCACAAATCTGGGTCTGTTTCGTTAGAACAACCGTTCTAAAGGTATCACCCCCCAAGCCCCCAAACGGCTGGCACTCTTGACAGGGCCAATCCAGCCTACCCCTTGCTAAGAGCCTTGTGTTTGTGCAATTTGTGTATACTGTGCTGTTTCGGCACTTCCTGCATGCATGCGGAGGACTATCGTTGCAGCTTCTCCTGCTCGTGCAACATTTCCTCAAGCTTCCGGTGCCACAGTTGATGTTACAATTTAGTACAAACCGTTGTACTACATTATTAGTGCCAATAAACAAACTAAAACAAGTTAATAGAGTATTGACGGTATTTTATAGATATTCGCCCCAAACCGGTACAAGCAAAATTCAAGTAAGTGCCGTTTATACGCTTGGGTTAACTACGCGAAATGAATAAATTTTTTGACAGAAAAATGTAGCGCATTCTTGAGATGGCACACCCAAGGCATATTAAAGATAGAAGGTAGAGTTATCTAGAGCAAATTGACGTTTCGCGACATGACAGGACTATACCAATGTTATTGTTTGCTCCACACTCCACTCCGCACACACTCCAAGTTCACACTGCGGTCTTGGAGCCGCAGTCGCCTTTGCCACCGAACCGCCCATACGATAAACTCACAACCACCCTAGACCGTTAAATGGAATAATTTAAATCACCAAATACTATATGATCCTGCAAATGAGCAAGCTAAAGTTTGATATACACAAAAATGTAAACACAAACAATAACAAATCTGACAGACATATACCAAAAATGGTGACGGTCAAAGTTGATAGAAATTCACCTGGTATATTATAAACATCTTGAGCGCACCGTCTATTTAAGTCTTAACATTTGCTAACGCCTAATATCCAGAAGTCAGAAATGCCGGTCAAGACATCTTTAGACTGTAGTGCTAAAGAAGAAGAACTTCTAATGGTTCTAAATTCTAAAACACATTCTAAAACACATTTAAACTTCAAATTTTAGATTTGCTAGATTTTTTTCTAAGACAACATCAAAACAAATACAAAATGCTTATGAAGTCATCATAAATATATTGATATTAGATAATAGAAGTGATAATGATGATAAGTCCCACCTCTTACCCTAACAGAGGTTTGAGAGGAACGGAATTATCTTTACGATATGTTTACTTTGATAATATGAGTTTAAAAGTAAAAAGTAAAAATTGACGAGTAAGTGGTGGCATCGACGACCATTTTAAAAAATTAACCGATTCACGCTTCTCAGATGAACAACATGATTCCACCGAAGAAAACGGGTCTCACTTCATAACAATGGTATTCCATGGTATTCTTTGCATAACAAACTAAGAATCACTGATTGAAACTGGTTCGCTATATTAAAGAACACCGCTAATAGAAGTGATCGATAAAAAGATGAAATATGTGCGATAATCTGCCTTACCTAAAACAGACTCTTCTAACAAAACACAACTAACAGTTGACAGATTAATAGAAAGTCATAAATATAAGCAGAAGTTGAAGTAGACAATCTACGTCAACAGTTTAAAACTGGAACTGAAAGGGCAAACAATGTTGACATCTCTAGGAAGATGTCGATAGGCAAAAAAAATTACCGATAGATAGTTTATTGAGTAAAAATTACAAGGTCTATCAGGATGCAAAATATTTAAACGCCGGATAAGACTCGTAATTTTGGCCCGATTACGTTTGATCTGTCGGTCAAGTCGTTAACATTGCTTCACAAAGCTTCAGGGAGTTCACAAAACTAAACCAACTCTTATTTGGGTTGTTGAGTACTATTTGAGTCACTTGTCACTAAAATCTTATAAAGGCAAAGAACTTACACAGAAAATTCTTAGGAAAGCAAATCACTTGATTCAGGGAGAGTTCAATATTATTACACAAAACAGCTGCCTTATCAGCGCTTCAACCGCTTCGCGGTCTTGACTCGAAATCGCTCACGGCCTAGCGCCGTCGTCTACGCGTTCTGGCAAACGCATCAACGCCATCACTCCATCTCAAATTCGGTCTACCATGCCGTTTGGAACTTTATGGGCTAGGTCGTCCGGTCTCATTCTCATGACATGACCACATCACTGGTGCCTGACGAGTTTTATTTACAGTACGATGGAGAGGTCCTCGTACAGCTCGTAGGGCTCGTCGTTGTAACGACTCCTCCATTGGCCTTCAAAAGCAATACTCTGATTGTAGCAATGTTACAGCTTATCATATTTTCAAATAATACTATTTTTCTAGCACTATTTGGCAACAGAATTTGCATTGGAGCTTGAGAGTTTTTTTTTCAGGAGAGATTATCTTGAGACATTCGAACAGGATTGTCTGGGTTCGAGTTTGCGTAACTAATAAACGAATAATAAAAGATATTTTTATAACAGAAATAGCTTAGCTTTGAACACTGTAACTCATAGTCTAACAGGTGACAGCTGTCAAATTGATACACGTGCCATAACAAATAACATGAATACACCTATGAATGCATACACTGATATACCAATCTGTTGTGTGGCTGCATTGAGTTTGTAATGAAAATAGCTATCATCATTTTAGTGTGGACAGAAAAGGACTGTCAGAATAATGGTAAAAAATAATGAATAGAGCAGCAGCTAGACAGTCGACTCGATACCATCTTCACCAAAGCCACGTATCACAATAACAGCTATCAGTTAAACAAGCATGTGTTTGAAAAACTCTACAAAATTTACATTTATAATACGTCCAATTTTTAATGCAATGTTACTATAACTATAGAATATTCATTTTCGTGTTAAATAGGTAAAACCGAGCTTGTGAAAAAGCGCTCACTTTCACACATTTATGACCTACAGTTGGCACAGAACCGTCCCATAGTGAGGGTTGTGGACCGGTTTTCCCCGAAACCGGTGCAAAATGAGCACCTGGAAAGTTCATTAGGAATGTATTCCAAATGCTGTTCGTCGTATCGGTCCAGCAGGACGCTACCAAGACGGTAAATTACATTCCTTGTGCTCTATTTGTGCGGAACCCAACCGGCCGAACAGCTATTACTTCGAGGTGAATTGTGTTCGTACAGGTCACTGTATGGCCCGGTTGGCTGGCGAGCAGAAGTCCGAGACAACGCGCAGAGTAAATTTAAATTAATTTACTGATGCACTGCAAACTCTCATTGGTGCTTGCTATTAAATTACCAAAAAAAAAGCAGAGAAAGCACACGTGACTGATACCGTACAATCACAATTGTTATTAATTGTCAGCGAGTACGATGGAGAGGTCCTCGTACAGCTCGTAGGGCTCGTCGTTGTAACGACTCCTCCATTGGCCTTCAAAAGCAATACTCTGATTGTAGCAATGTTACAGCTTATCATATTTTCAAATAATACTATTTTTCTAGCACTATTTGGCAACAGAATTTGCATTGGAGCTTGAGAGTTTTTTTTTCAGGAGAGATTATCTTGAGACATTCGAACAGGATTGTCTGGGTTCGAGTTTGCGTAACTAATAAACGAATAATAAAAGATATTTTTATAACAGAAATAGCTTAGCTTTGAACACTGTAACTCATAGTCTAACAGGTGACAGCTGTCAAATTGATACACGTGCCATAATAAATAACATGAATACACCTATGAATGCATACACTGATATACCAATCTGTTGTGTGGCTGCATTGAGTTTGTAATGAAAATAGCTATCATCATTTTAGTGTGGACAGAAAAGGACTGTCAGAATAATGGTAAAAAATAATGAATAGAGCAGCAGCTAGACAGTCGACTCGATACCATCTTCACCAAAGCCACGTATCACAATAACAGCTATCAGTTAAACAAGCATGTGTTTGAAAAACTCTACAAAATTTACATTTATAATACGTCCAATTTTTAATGCAATGTTACTATAACTATAGAATATTCATTTTCGTGTTAAATAGGTAAAACCGAGCTTGTGAAAAAGCGCTCACTTTCACACATTTATGACCTACAGTTGGCACAGAACCGTCCCATAGTGAGGGTTGTGGACCGGTTTTCCCCGAAACCGGTGCAAAATGAGCACCTGGAAAGTTCATTAGGAATGTATTCCAAATGCTGTTCGTCGTATCGGTCCAGCAGGACGCTACCAAGACGGTAAATTACATTCCTTGTGCTCTATTTGTGCGGAACCCAACCGGCCGAACAGCTATTACTTCGAGGTGAATTGTGTTCGTACAGGTCACTGTATGGCCCGGTTGGCTGGCGAGCAGAAGTCCGAGACAACGCGCAGAGTAAATTTAAATTAATTTACTGATGCACTGCAAACTCTCATTGGTGCTTGCTATTAAATTACCAAAAAAAAAGCAGAGAAAGCACACGTGACTGATACCGTACAATCACAATTGTTATTAATTGTCAGCGAATTCGTTTGTTCGTTTCTCCCCTTCTTTCTTTCGCTCTCTCTCTCTCTCATTCATTGCACCGTTGTTGTTACTCGTTTAGCTGTTTTGTAAAAATAAAAATAAAACGTTACAAATCACTTCACACAAACGCGCTTAATGATATTTTCTCTATTTTTTTTTCTTTTCCTATTCCCTTTCTCCTCCTTCAACCATCCTCTCGGGGTTTTCCCTTCTTAAGCTACACACTTTCCACCAAATGGTTTTTTTGGCATCGACTTTTCTCATTACCGGAACCCTGATTTCATGCCCGACTCAACGGGCAACTCAATTACAAACACTCCACAATACGCCCCTCCAGTACCTTGCTTCTCCTCCCTCATCGCCGCCAACCCCCGGCCACTAATTTCACCATCTTTGCACATTCATTTCCGGGGCGCATTTTACTTTCCGGTAAGAATATAATAACAGAGCAACAAAAAAAACCATCCACACACACACACACACACACACACACAAACTGTCACACATTACCAACACCATCTAGAGGAAAGCTCACCGTTCCATTCTCTTTCTACCTGCGTTTCCCCCCCATCATTTTCCACTTAATTTAAGAGATCGATTAAATCGGAAGAAAACTTTCTTCTTGTGTGTGTTTTTTCTTTCTCCTTTGCTGACTTTCCTTCGCTCAAACCCTCCTTTCTCTTTCTTTTCTTCTATATATAAATTTCCCTTCATCCAGCGCAGGTAAACCATTAATACAGGCACAGAAGCGTAAAGATACGTTATCCGTAAAAGAAGCAAATGTGCACCCTCCCATCCCGTAAACCGATCGTATTTATTTCCCACACAGTCGGTGAAGAGAAACAGCGAAAGCAAAAACAAAAAATTGGTAATTAAAGTAAAGTACAAAAATTTCCATTTATACGAAGGGCCCCCGTGAATAGAAAGTGAGAGTTAATTCATCCGTACACACGTTGGTACACGTCCAGTAGCTGAGATGCTGCATGGTGGAGGGTTGGGGTGGGTGGTGGGGTAAGGGGCTAGTGGAGTGCTTGAGTTTAAAACTGAAGAAGAGACAGTAAACTGACCACCGTGGACGGCAACGATTCACCTTGCAGCTGATGGTTCCACCGGATGAGGAAAGGAGAGCGTTGAAGCAGAGCGGCTGAGCGGTGATGAACCGAAGGATGACAATGTTTACATGCCGTTCGGGCGGATGTGGTTAAGGAGTGGGGAAGGGCAACGGAAGGAGGGTGCAACAGTGCAAACTTTGCACAAGAAATGCCGAACATCCGAGTGACACGGTTGCGGTCAAAGTAAGCATTTCGGTGTCGTTGCTGCTATTTTGAAATAGAAATCGGTTTTCTGTTTTCCTTCTTTACTTTTTACGCAGTGCGAGGGACGGCTGAGCAGGTAAGGAAAGGGGAAGGCAAGGGGCATCCTAAAGCGTGTGTTTATATCGTGCGCCCGTCCTCGATTCGGTGGCTGACGAATAAACAATTTTTAACGTCGTGAATGAAATACCATTCCTGCATCCTTCGGCCCGACAACCATCTTTGGCCGTTCCCTACCAGCGCGTTATGCGTTACGTTGTCGCTTAAACGTTCGAAATCGAGCGCAGCCGAAAGTTCCCATTCGGCCGGACGTACACCCTGACCCACCGCAACCGCAGCAGCAGTGGCGTCTTGAGTTTCTTTCCACCGAAGGGTGATTAAGAGTCATGCGGTTAAATTTAGCCAATGTCGACTAAAAACAAATCTCCCACGCGACCCGAGCACGCGCGCCCATCCGACTAGAATAAATGTTGAGAGTCCAGCGTTTTTTTTTTTTTGTGATGGTTTAGGGTTTTATAAATTCTTTTGATTCTTTTTTTGTTTGGTTGTTGAAACAAAGGGGGGAAACAGATAGAATGGCTAAGGGGCACAAACAAATTTTATATTGCAAACATTGTTTTGACTTCATTTCTTTCTTTTCATTCTATTCTTGATGCGCTTTATCTTCTCGCTTGCTTGGGCTGTAAGAATGTCGTTGGCGTATGTCACTCGGGCACACATGTGCTCTATATGTGCATAACTTTACGCTTCAGCAGTGCTTGCCAACCTTTCCGGCTGTTAACCGGCAATGCCACTGCACTGTGAATATGTGGATGAAACACCAAAGTAGATAATAATGAGCTAGAACGAAATCCCGAAACCAGAGGTTAAACACAAGAAATATACAATTTTTTACATTTAAAAAACTTTAAAAACAACGTGCCACAGGAAACTTTAAACTGTTGAAATCGATGCCAGACTGTCAGATAATGATGCCCCGGGTGGAAAGACACATCAGGTTCTAACGGAGAGATCTCACAGCGAGAATGTTTCAGAAACACTCAAGAGAACCCGACATCTTAACTTTTAAATCTCCTACGGCTCACCACCTTAAGAGTGAAACAGAGTTATCAAAGATGAAACTATCAAAAATCTAGGCACTGTAGAATAGAGATGAGAATAACAACTCTTTTTCAACGAATTCATTCATTCTCACTCCTTCACCGTAGCGATTCGAATCGTTTAACAACTCTTTTGCGATTCGAATCGTTTAGCAACTATTTAAGAGTTGTTAGTCGCCACGGCGATTCGAATCATTTAGCAACGCTTTTGCGATTCGAATCGTTTAACAACTCTTTTGCGATTCGAATCGTTTAACAACTCTTTAAGAGTTGTTAGTCGCCACGACGATTCGAGTCGTTAAACAACTCTTTTGCGATTCGAAACGTTTAACAACTCTTCCGCGTATTAAATCGTCAAAGATTTTTAGAAAACTATTTTGCGATTCGAACAATTCTTTTGCGATTTGATAGGTTAACAATTCTTTTGCGATTCGAAAAGTTTAACAACTCTTTGGCGTTTTAAATTGGCAAATCTCATGCTTCTTTATTCCAAAACAAATTGTTTTGTTGAAAGCTGCCTACAAGTGCCATACACAAAATAGCACCATTTTGTCTCGTATTTTATATGATATATTCAGCCAAAAAAATATATATAAAATAATCATTTTCACGACAACCGAATTATTTAAAAATTTATGCGTTTCGATTTGCAAAAGAGGTTTTTAAAATCTCTACCTATTCAAATCGCAAAACAGTTGTTAAATGGTTCGAATCGCAAAAGAGTTTTTAAAAATCTTGGCCTATTTAAATCGTAAAAGAGTTGTTAAACGTTTTGAATCGCAAAAGAGTTGTTAAATTTTTCAAATCGCAAGAGTTTTTAAACGTTTCGAATTGCAAAAGAGTTTTTAAAAATCTTTGATGATTAACTTCGCGGAAGAGTTGTTAAAACGATTCGAATCGTCGTGAGGACTAACAACTCTCAAACAAATAACTCTCAAAAACGATTCGAATCGCAAAAGAGTTGTTAAACGATTCGAATCGCAAATGCGTTTTTAAACGATTCGAATCGCAAAAGAGTTGTTAAAACTCTTCGTGAAGAGTTTATTCAACTGATTCTTTAGGAAAATTTTCATCAATCTTTCACTCTTACTCAGCTCGCACAACACCACTGTAGCAGCTAGATCTCTGTGAAATTCTTCACCAATTTTGATGAAAAGTAACAAATTTAATGTAATTTATATAAAACAAGATTGCTAGTTCAGAAAACTTTAGCTTTAATATTAGAATAAATGCTATACAATTTCATCAACAAGTCCAAACGACCTTTTAACCCTGTTTCAAACAACCGGCTAGCTCGGAAACCAAACCAAAAAGACGAATGTTCTTGATTTCAGGCGATTCAACATCGTCTCGTTTTTTGTTCGATGTGCTGCGTTTGCCCGTACTGAGTGGCATATGTGCAGACGCACTATAATCCTCTGTTTGTTTGCTAACTTTGTCATCCACATCATTGGAAACAATGATGCTGCGATTGACATAGAAAAAAACCTTCGTCAGTCTTTGCTATAAATGTTTGAGTGTAATTTTGTACATTGTTTTCCCTCTTTCTAAGCACGTTTGTAAATAAATGTTTTATATAAAAATAGGGCTATGAAACTCAAAGCATCTCTAAATCAATGGAAAAACGTGTAGCCAAACCGATTTTGATTGCTTATTTCTCCGATTCTAGGAACTAGATTGATTTGAAATTTGTTTTGTGTGGGTAAAATAAATATATCTTTCATTGACCATTTTATTGCAGTTTTCTGAATAGAGGTAAACCTATTTTTGGAATTATTTTTCCCAATACCAATAGTATTCCAGGCAACCACCGGTTTACGGGTCTTTGGTCGTTAACAGCTTTCTGACCTACTGCGATCTTGTCGGTGGCTCGATCACGTTGGTCACGTGGCGCTTTTGTCGAGGGCACGGGGGTTGCGATGTTTTTTAAATTCCAAGTTTCAATTTGTTTGTCCATACTATATTCCACTAGAATGTATATTTTACGATAATGGGTTATTATACATTGTGTTTTTTACTTGCTACGCAGAGCGTGGTGTGAGAAATTTTCCTGAAGTACCGGTAGAAATACGTGGTAACGAAAATGTGTAATTGCAGCCTGTGTGGTCCTGGCTCCGTACTGTTTGTTACTATATATTCCTTCGTCTGAGTTCTTTATACAAAGTCTATACATATATCAATCACAAGTCACTGTAATGCGGTTATTAGACGAGGGATTTTTTCGTGAATCGCTTCTGGTAATTTGAATTGTTTTGAAACCACATCGTAGCGACATAGCTTGATCGCCAATCCTTTTCCAGGAAATACCACCAGGTTTGACTACACTTGAACCAGCCAACGACTGTAGTGTGATGGTGTGGTGTAGCATTAGTCCGGCATACTCATCACGCGCCATAAGCATCATATCCTTATCTATCATCGAGGTTGATTCTACTTCTCCATACACTCTGCTCGCAATACACTATCAAAGATAAACTTTATCAGCCACCGCTGGAAAATAGTAGGTGCGCTGGCGTCCTCAATCAGCATAGTCCAAGACTCATACCCGTAGTGGACTAGCGAACATATCTATGTGCGATATATCGTGCATTCTGTATTGTATACGATGTATCGTATATTTTATTTTTTGAAGTGTTCTGGATCGTAGGAGTTTGTGAAATCCATAATAGACATGATTCCCCTGAAAATCGTGCCTACAGGTTTTTTTTTTTATTCATATAGAACGGCCTGGCCGTATAGCTTATTCTAAATTACAATTAAGGAACTTATTCTAAATTACAAAGATACAATTCACATGGGTTGGGAGACATATCCCCCTCCGAACCGTCAAAGGGCACCTTATCCCGGGTGTGCTGATCCGGAATAAGCGTATCAATAGCCGGTGACGATCTCGAGGTAGTAGAGGAGATCTGCTACCTTGGAACGATAGGCTCTTCTTGCTTGGCCTAACGACCTCTTAGGTCATGCCTGCCATTCTTGGCTTACTAGACTTATTGTTACCGCATAGTTGGATAGTCAGTCCTCACTATGGGGGAACGGCCCAGATGAGACTTGAACCCCGGTCCTGCCGTGTGAAGACCGGCGCCGCTGTCCCATCTACCACCGGGTCGCCGAGCTGGTCCCACCAAATTCTTCGTCGGCGAACGTTTTGGGCCTTCCTTCACGTTGAGTATCCTCCACGGCGAAATCACTGCTTCGAAAGCGTCGAAACCACTCCCGACTCCTTGTTTCGCTTAGAGCAGCATCGCCGTAAACATTCGAAAGCTCTCGATGCGCTTCGGCTGCCGTTTTCTTCGCACGAAACACAAAACAACAACACCTCCCACATATGGCGCTTATCCGGCTCAAAATCAGACATTTTCAAGAACTAAGAACCTTCACTCGCACGAAATATTCACTAATCTGTTTACACAATTTGATTATGTTATTCCTGAACTTGATTTATGAAGTTTGTAAACGACAAAATCGCACCACAGTCCACAGTGGCCCCATCGATTTCAAAACGGCCGTTATTTATTTGCGGACCTAATAGTATACAAGGCAACCTATCCTAACGCTATCGTCCCAATAACCAATAAGCAGCCACGATGTTGTCATACTCAATGCTTCCAGTTGATGAATTCGATAGTATTCCCACGGGATGGATCTTCCGGCTTGTATTCCCCCAAGAAAGTGTTCTTCCGTTGATGTCTCGCAATAGGGAGAATGCTTCGTCCAGTATTCTGTGTAATCTATGAATGTCTGACGTCATCGAGTGAAGGTAGCTCCATCCGCCAGACGATGCGATCGAGGTGAAGTGGCTTCTTTCGTAGATCGATGTGTTCGCGTTGGAGTGTTTTTATCCGTTGAACGATGTGATCGAGGGGAAGTCTCCATCCGCATTCTCAGACAAATCCTACATCCACCAACCAATCAGTATCTCCACCATAATGTCCACATAACGTACATACTAACTCACACAGAGAAGAAGAAAAGGTATAATTTGCTACTTTTTCAGGAAATCAGCTGTCTTAAAACGCCCAATTAAAAAGAAATTTTGAAAGAAGAAAGAAAAAGAAAGAGTGAGTTAAAACCGAAAAGAGTAATTATAATATGAAAAGAGTGAGTGAGTGAGTATAAACCGAAACGAGTGAGTTAGAAGTCGAAACAGAGAGTGAGTGAGTGAGTGAGCGAGTGAGTTAGTGAGTGAGTGAGTGAGTTAGTGAGTGAGTGAGTGAGTGATTGAGTGAGTGAGTGAGTATAAACCGAAAAGAGTGAGTTAGAAGTCAGCACAGAGAGTGATTATAAACAGGTTATAAAATTTTGTATAGAAAATTATTTTGTAATGAATCTTTAAAGAGTGAGTTAAATTTAAATCGTTATAGTTACTCTTTTAGGGGCGGTCCGGTGGTGTATCCGATAGCGGCGCCGGTCTTCACACG
Organism: Anopheles maculatus; assembly: GCA_002091835.1. Lineage (NCBI taxonomy): Eukaryota > Metazoa > Arthropoda > Insecta > Diptera > Culicidae > Anopheles > Anopheles maculatus. Next base: position 13,365 of record KZ061932.1, on the reverse strand, counting down.
GCAGGACCGGGGTTCGAATCCCGGTGGACCGCCTCCCCGTACGCAGGACTGACTATTCTACTACGGGTAAAAAACAAGTCAAAAGCAATACGGCCAGGCCGTTCTAATTGAATTAAAAAAAAAGTTACTCTTTTACTCTGATTTAAATCACTGAAAAGAGTGAATTTTCTCATCTCTAACCTCGACTACAGACGTGCAGTTTTATGGAAAACAGTTTATTCCTGGCATTCGTACGAGAAAAAAAACCTACTGTGCACTGGTATTGTGCATTCTGGGTTTATTGTTTTTTTTTTCTAAAGACAAAAAAAGTCCTCGCAACAACCAGTCAGGAAAGCTATCAAGCGATGGGACACGTTCGTGGCGTTAGAACGCTTTCGGCCTGCTAATCGCTACGAGCGAACACATGAGCGTGTTTAGATTGCTGTTTTGCGCGTTTTGTATCGGCCGCACAGTTCCACCGTTTGACGCGGTGATGAGGCGCCTGGAGAGGTGACGATGGACATGCGAAACTTTAGCTCTCACTTTAAATCTGTCGCTTTGTGACACTGTCCCGGTTAATCCTCTTGCTTTCACTGGCGCTTGACGCGTGCTCTCACTCTCTTGCTTCAAAAAAAAAAAAAACTTACTGGCGTTGGGTGTCTGTCAGGTGCTTTTGCTTGGTTTCGGTTCAAAAGTTTGACACCTGTCGGAAGGATTAATTTTAATTTGCACCACTCCGGGCCCCTCTTCACGCCAACCTAGAACGTTGTTTAATTCGCACGAAAAACCAAACTTTTCCTAACATTCTTCTCGATCGAAACAGCGCGTTCGGGGCGGGATTGCATCCGCCGGGGGGAAAGTAGAAACGGGCGACGGAAACAAAATTGTGTTAGCAGGAAACCCGTCGGTTGAAATAGAGTCAAGATTGTCCCAATCAGGATACGCTGAGCCAAGCTGTACAAGAAAGTTGGTTAACAGCAAGCGGAATCTGTGTTAAATGAGTTTCTAAAGAAACGGAACACAACAAAAGCGGGTCCCTGGCTAAACTCTTTGGCCTGCTGAATAGGCACCCTTAACTCACGCTAAAGGGAGCCATTGGGGTTTCTTTCCGTTTTTGTTTTGTTTTCATTTCGGTTTCTCCTGCCCAAGAACGGCAAGCGACTGGTAACCCGGTGAAGCAAATACGTACCATTCTTCATATGTCAGGCGAAGCGTAAATAATTAATCGCTAACAAAGTCAACGAGCCGCTGAGCGGATAATAATTGAGCGTCACAAGGGCCAGAAAAGGTGAACTGAACCGCGTGAGCTGATCATTTATTCAATCCGGGAAAGGTACACGACCCAGATTGACAATGCCAATCCCTTGCCATACTCGTGCGGTGGTGTGGGTGAGGTAGGGGTGGAGAAGGAAAAGGGACAAAAATTGATGCGATATAAAATGGTGGAAAAATTGCTTTGTTGAAGCGAAATGTTTTTTTGATTTTGTTTTTTTATTCTACATTGCCAAAACACACACGGGTTGAGTGATGTTTCTAATTGCCCGGATTATTTGACACCCGGCAAGTGGTGGAAAATTAGCAGGAAGTGCAAGATATGCTGTAATAATAATTTATTACTTAATTATTTCAAAGAGGTGTTAATCTTTTTTTTTTTCATAAAAAGAACAATTACATTTTATGAATAGAAAACTAATCAAAATGAATTATTTTGCTAATTAAATGGCACAAAACATAAAAATCAAAGTATATGATACTGAAAGAGAAAACATGAAAAGCAGCACAAACCCGATCAAAATATAAGCATGTATTGCAAATGATGAACATAAATCAATAAGCGGCCAAAGTAATAAACAAACCAGATGTTTCGACATGAATGGAAAAAAAGGTGAGAAAAAATGCAAAATGGATTATTCAAATCAGTAAACCGGGCCAGGTGCAAAATAGGCAGGGTGATAGATTTAGTAGCGTTATTCATCTATTTCTTGGAAATAAGCCCTTGTACAGCGGTGCACAATATTGCGGAACAAAACCAAAAACAAAGCCCCTTCTGAAAATGGATTCCCGGAACGTTTAAACCCTTCTCAATGCGAACAATATTTAACGATGGTCGAACGGGATTGTGCTGCCCTCTTAAACCCTGCCCGGTATCGATGATACGCCACCGCTGCTGGTGCTTCTTGCTACCATTATTACCTTCGGACCGGTGGGCTTTGACCTTGACGCAAGAACGCACTTCAGCGTGCGAAGCACCGATGGAGGCGCCCGGTCGATGGAGGCGCCCGGTCGATGGAGGCGCCCGGTCACCCATCGCTCGCATGCTTCAGCCTACGCGATCATAAATTTGACGCAGCGCCCAGTTATCTGCTTATCCCGTTGATTTGTGTCCATCGGGCGACTTATCGGTGAGTGTGCCCGATGCCACGCGCGCTAAGTATATTAGCTGGCGTTGGGGCTTCCCGACGGTGCGCCGAATGGGTTACTCGCTGGGCCTGTGGGAAGGAAGCAACAGCAACAATGAAAAATCAACGGAAGTGCTTTTCCGTGTAATAGGCGTTTGTGTGCCCTTAGGTTCGGTTTCACCTTTACTAGAACAGTTTTTCCTGCATTCTCTGCGTTTCATAAACTAAAGAAAATATCAAACCGCGCCCGGCCAGCAAAGGTTTGCCTCTTCAACATTACTCATCACGTCTTCAAAAAATATAAAAAAAAAACAACAACAACAAAAACGAAACACCGTGGTAATAATAAAAGGCTAAAAGTAGCCAAACGTCTCCCCGCTAGTAGCTCAAATGGGCAGAACCCCAACTAGAAGCGAAACAGCAAAAAAAAAGGAAAAGACCTGAAAAGGATCACTTTCAATGCGTCACCTCGGCGTGTTGCTTGTCGGCACCGTGCTTCTTCCTGCGAAAGTCTCATGAAATATGCAACACATGGCACGGCACAAACTGCTCGGCACAATCGGGAAAACTTCGGCCAGGGTATCCCATGCACCACAGCAAAATGTGACACACGCACCCACACCCACACACACACACGCATGAGTGTCTGATTTTCATCTGATTTTCTGGCCCCGCATGTTGTTTGCATTAAGGTATGGAGCGGTGTAAATGGAGAAAAGAGACAGAGTGTATGAGAGAGATAGAAGCCGTAACGGTGTCAGGCTCCTTTTTCGCAACTGTTTCCATACCGTCACTTACGACCTGTTGGATGGGTTGCCTTGGGCAACAAACAACGTCCAACAGGGCAAAAAAAAAGGTATCACCAAGGGCAACCCTAAAGAATGTTAATTTTCTGCTTTCCCCTCTAACGCATCGGTGATTTGACTCGATTTGTTTCTTCGATGGTAGTTCAATGGAGCAATCCGCCCGAGGGCAAAAAGGTAAATATGCGCTACATGGGATGAAGAGTGAGAGGGATGGCGAGAGACGCAGGAAGCGGTGGGAAAATGTCGAAGACATAAAATGATCAATCCGAGTGGGAGAAGTGTTTGCTCATTTGATAAACCCCACCATTAGTTCGTACCATTACAAGCATCTGAAGTACAGTTGAAGTAGTGGAAGGTTGAAGCAACTTACAACTAGGTTAGGTTAGCATCCACTTTAAAACCTTCGCGTTGATATTTTTCTTTTGTTTTAAATTCTTGTGCTCTGTTGCATATGAAATGCAGCTGCTAGCACTTTTCTTTTAATAGTTAATGTTAGTTACAGTGCCCGGCCTGGTTACAGTGCCACGCACCGTAACGTCGGAATGTACGTAAACCCAAGGTTCTTTGAAACACGAGTTAAAACTGCGGCTTCTTTCTTTTCCTTGGTTTAACGAACTGCTGTCTGCTACCTGCTTATTTGTCTACTACCTGATATAACCTAATTGTACGAAATTCTCCCGCTGAAAATTTCTCCCGAAAATACTGGTTTGTGATATCGCAAAGTGTATGGTAGAAAGATGTGCAACTTTCGCGCCGTTCAGTTTGTAACTGTTTATTCCGTTGTCCGAGTTCATTTTACATATCCAAATAGTTCATCCTAATTCATTCTGATCCTAACTTGTAGTTGTCAATTCCGTAGCGTCAAGTGGTATGTGTGCGTGTATCTACATTCTCCGGTTCAATTCCTTCGTCTGAGTTCAAATATTATGCATGGAATTAATCTTTTACAAATCCAAATAGTTCATCCTAATTCATTCTGATCCTAACTTGTAGTTGTCAATTCCGTAGCGTCAAGTGGTATGTGTGCGTGTATCTACATTCTCCGGTTCAATTC